>VZTH01002196.1:0-18530 GCA_013397815.1 Aleadryas rufinucha
TCACCAGTGCCGAGCACAGGGGAGGAATCGCTTCCCTGGTCCTGCCACACCATTCCTGATCCAGGCCAGGTGCCAGTGGCCTTCTTGGCCCCATGGGCACACTGCTGGCTCATGTCCAGCTGCTGTCCATCAGCCCCCCAGGTCCCTTTCTGCCTGGCCACTGTCCAGCCTGCAGGGGTTGTTGTGGCCAAAGTGCAGGACCCAGCACTTGGTCCTGTTAAACCTCACATTGTTGGATTCATCCCTTGGATCCAGCCTGTCCAGGTCCCTCTGCAGAGCCCTCCTACCCTCCAGCAGATCCACACTGACACCCAGCTTGGTGTCATCTGCAAATTTCCTCATGGATCAATAAATGCTGGGAGTCATCCAGGGCACCCACAGCACAGCAAATACTCGAACCATGGTCACCTTCCACTCACTGACACCTTAAATCCAAGGTGAGCTCCCCTTGCAGCAGCCTGAGCTGATCCTCAGAGCCCAGAAGAGCTGCCTGGGCTGGGCTGGGCTGGGAACACTTAAAACTGTGGCCTTAACCAGCTCCTGTCTCTGGAAACTGCCTTGCACTTGCTGCCTTTCATCTCGGGGCTCGTTGCCCTTGTTAACACCTTGTTCACTTCCCCTGGCAAGCAGCAAACCAGGAGCATTCCCAGGGCAGGACCAAGCTGTTCAGCAGATTGATTCTGTTCTGGAGTGGAGCTGACATCAAAGGGCCTCCTGGAAGGATTCCTCCCTGTCTGCAGGAGGGTTTGGGATCGCTGCTGCAGTCAGAGCCGTGCTGGGAGCAGAGGGAAGCGCTGCTTACAGAGAGAGGAGACAATTTATTGTAACTAATTTGGCAGAAGTGAAGCCCTCAGTGAAGGCATCCCAATGCTTTGGGTGCAGGGGGAGCAAATATTTCCTGTGGCAAAGTGGCAGGGGGACATCAGGAAACAGGGATGCAGGACATGGATGGGATCCAGGACATGGATGGGATGCAGGACATGGATGGGATCCAGGACATGGATGGGATCTAGGACATGGATGGGATGCAGGACATGGATGGGATGCAGGACATGGATGGGATCCAGGACATGGATGGGATGCAGGACATGGATGGGATCCAGGACATGGACAGGATGCAGGACATGGATGGGATCTAGGACAGGGATGGGATGCAGGACATGGATGGGATGCAGGACATGGATGGGATCCAGGACATGGATGGGATGCAGGACATGGATGGGATGCAGGACACGGATGGGATGCAAGGCATGGATGGGATGCAGGGCATGGATGGGATCCAGGGCATGGATGGGATCCAGGACGTGGATGTGCTGTGAGCTGGGCCAATCACACTGAAAATGCTTTGCTGTGGTGGAACTGGGAGCTCATGGACACCAGGACACCCTGGTGGGGTGAGGATATTTGGTAACACCTGGATGTTAAATCTGCTGCATCAACCCTTTTTTCTTTGTCTGTTTCCAGGGGCCTTTAGAGAAGGGATGGGGCTGATGCTGGAAAAGAGTAAGAGTCCTCTCTCTGTGAAGTTCTGTATTGATTGAAGGATTTAATCTTGACTTTCTAAATGTTTATTTTTGCCTGTTGTAATAAATTCTAATTAAAATCTTTTTGTGGATTTTTCATTGGGTGGCTCTGTCATTTGAGTCTCAGGGTGCTTTGTATTTCCTGATATTTAATCAGTTCTGCTCACAGGCAGTTTTCCCTTTAAGCTCACCTTCACAATTGCCTGTGCTGCTCACAAAAATACAAGTTTATTAAACAAGCTGGGAGCTCAGGGGACCAAAGAAACCCTGCAGCTGCTGGCTCTCAATTTCCAAGTGTACATCACCCAGAGCAGTTCATTGGAGATGCAGAGGGGGGAACTCATCCCTGGCTGCTCAGGAGCACAGAAAGGGAACCATCAATGCAGGCTCAGCAGGAGCAGGGGCACTGCAGTCCAGGATATCTGGGATTGTCCCCTGGCTCCTGTGTTCCAGCCATGGGATCCTGTGGGATCCTGCAGAGCCCTGGCTGAGGAGCTCAGAGCTTGCACAGGGGTTGTGCTGGAGACTCATCCAGAAAGGAGGATTCAGAATGGAAGTGAGCTTGGCAGAAGGTTTTGGTTGAGGAAGGAGATGGGGACAGAAATCAGTTCATGTTCCCTGATGTCACCCCCTGAGTGAGCCGTGCTGGGATACCAGGGAGGGCTCTCTCCATTCTCTAAGCTCTGTCAGGGAAAAAACAGAATTTGGCTCTAATTTTGGCCAGGAAACCAGTTTGGCCACCCCCAAACACGGAGCCACTTCAGGAGCACATCACCACAGTGGAGATTCCTGGTTTCCAGCACAGATCCTGCTTCCTTTGGTCCCAAGCAGCAAAAGCATTTCCTCAGCCTGGCCTGGGGCAGCTCAGAAGAATTTGGGGAAGGTTTAAAAACCCAACAGAGGGACAGATGTGGCACAGAGGGGTGGATGTGGCACAGAGGGATGGGTGTGGCACAGAGGGATGGATGTGGCACAGAGGGACAGGCGTGGCACAGAGGGACAGATGTGGCACAGAGGGATGGATGTGGCACAGAGGGACAGGTGTGGCACAGAGGGATGGATGTGGCACAGAGGNAATGGAGGTGGCACAGAGGGACAGGCAGGGCACAGAGGGGTGGATGTAGCACAGAGGGACAGGCGTGGCACAGAGGGATGGATGTGGCACAGAGGGGTGGATGTGGCACAGAGGAATGGAGGTGGCACAGAGGGACAGGCAGGGCACAGAGGGGTGGATGTAGCACAGAGGGACAGGCGTGGCACAGAGGGATGGATGTGGCACAGAGGGGTGGATGTGGCACAGAGGAATGGAGGTGGCACAGAGGGACAGGCAGGGCACAGAGGGGTGGATGTGGCACAGAGGGATGGATGTGGCACAGTGGGACAGGCATGGCACAGAGGGATGGATCATCACTGGTCCCCTGTTTCTGGAGCTGCAGGGAGGCCCTGAGCTCTGCTGATGTTCTGCACCTTCTGCTTCACCCCAGAGCTGCTCCTGACCCCGTTTGTTTGCATTTTCCCTTCCAGCTCTGCTGCAGAGTGAACTCAGACTGTTGGGTTTATTTGCACTCCCTTTCCCACCCCCACCACGGCAGAACCATCGATTCCACGTTTGCATTTTCTCCACAGGATGAAAACCTTTTCTATTCACGAACCATCTGGCCTTTGTTAGGCTTTGTTTAGCAAAGCTTGGATCTGGAGATGCAGCCTCCTCAGCCCTTCCCCAGCACACACAGGCAGCACCCGGCCCTCACTGACAGCTCCGGCAGATCCCAGATTATTTGCCAAGGGATTATTCATCCAATATGCCTATTATTCATGGAGTAATTTTCCCATTATTCACCACACTCTGCTGGCCCACCAGCTGCATCCCAAACCTGGCAGCTCCTGCTGCTCTCCACTGTCCAAAAAATGATCCCATCTCCACAAACCCACCCGTGGAGGGTCTCACCCTCTGGACACCGCTCTGGAATCTGAGGTCCCAAGGGCGCTGTTGGGACAGCCCTGCCCAGGGTGTGTCCTCAGCTCAGTGCTGCTGGAAATCCCAGGAATTCTGCTCCAAGAGCTCTCAGGGCCCCACATTTTGGGTTACCCGGGCTCAGCTCGGGGTCCAGCTCTGACAGCAGAAATCCTTGGTGTTGGAAACGCCAGGGACATGGGGGAGAAGCTCTCCACACTTGTCATGGAAGCAAAAAATCCCATTCCAGGTGCTCCATGTCATTCCTTCCCCACAATATTCCTGGATGTTCAACCTAACCTGGCTGCTGGCTTACAGCACTTTCCTGGCAGCGGTTAATTTTCATTTTTTTACGTCTTAATTCTCAGATTCGTCTCTCGATTCATTCCGCAGCACAATTATCATGCAGCTAATGAAATAAGTAATATTTTCTCATTCCAGGAAATCTCGTTAAGCTAATTAGCAGGCTCCTCTGGCAGCCGAGGGTGGTTTTACTCTGTTAAGTGTGTGTGGGTTTGATTTCTTTGCTTGTCTAGGCCCTGTCCCCTCCCTCCACGTGTGAGGCAGGAGGAAAGGATGGAGCTGTGTCCTCCTTGGAGAAGGGATGGGCAGGGAGCTGTGTCAGAGGCCAGGACTGAAACTCCCCGTGTTTAATGTGACACCCACAGGGGACACAGCTCATGTCACTCTTCCAGCTCCCTGCTGTCCCTCCAGCCACCTTTCCCGAGGTTCTGCTCCCTCTCCAGGACTTTTGCTCCGTGCCATGTCACTGCTGCTGGGAGGGACTGTGCCTGTCCTTCCTCCTGGGTCTGGGCTCAAAGCAGCATCCAGTTAGGAGTTGTGTTGTTCAATGATGCAAACCCCTGTCTAGACACCCTCCTTTCTGTTTGATTATCATTCAGCTGGGATCAGTTCCTGACACAGTGACATTAAATCAAACAGAAAAAAACCCCACCTGGATGCTGCTCCCTCCAGCTCTGTAAATCAAAGCCAGGAAATCAATCCTGGAAATCGTCGTGGGGGGCTCTGACATCCTCAAATTTCATCTGGAGCTTCAAGGACCAGTTTGCAAAGGGGGGGGCAGGACCCCAAGAGCTTCAGGTCTTTTATTGCAGTAAGTTCCAGCTGTGTGGAATGCACGAGGTGAGCACAGCACCACACCAAACCCAGAGTTTGATTTGGCAGAGCAAATCCAGGGTTAAACCTGCCCCTAACACAAACCCCAACCCCTGATGAGCTGTTGGGTGTGCTGGGATCCTGCCCAGGTCTGTGGGATGTGCTGCACAGAAATGGCTCTGGCCTTGGGAGCAGAGCTGGGTCCCAATTTACCATCTCAAATAAAGGGGGAACGACCCCAGAAGGCACCTGCAGGAGCTTCAGCTTCTCCCTGATGGCTCTGAGTGCTTTGATGCATCTGTGTCACCCACAGGGAAGGGTCAGAGTTAAGGATCCAGGCCTGGGGGGGCTCAGGGTACAGCACAAAACCCCAGGGTTTGGCTTCCTGTGTCCCAGCTGCTTTTCAGCCTCTCAAACAGAAGGAAGTAAAAGCTGCATTTTCACTGATTCCTGGGAGATTTGACCCAAGACCTTCACAAACCTGCCAGGAGAAAAACTTTGAGCACTTTGAGACTCCACTCTGGGAAAGATTAGAGCTCCAATCACCTTCCTAAGGCAGCCTGTGGCAGTTCCCTGTGTCAGTTCTCAGTGATTTTCATGCTCAGGAGAACCTCCTGCTACTTTTCTGTGTCTGTTAATTATCACCTATCAGGGCCCTGCCAATGCCAGGTGACAATTGTGCCACTCTTAAACTGGAAAATGTCACTCTTGCCCATGGGGGAAAAGATCACCCCACTGACTCCAAGTAAATTCCTGTTTCATAGGGGCTGCAAAGCTTTTCCCTTTCTCCTGAAAAGCCCATCAGGATCCTCAGAGGAGGAGCTGGGGGCTCGGTGCAGAGCAGCTCCTGTCAGACACGGAGCAGCAGAGAAATTCTGTGTGACAGGATTCGGAATTCATTTGATCCAAAGCACTTCAGTCTGAATAAAGAAATGAAATCATCTGATATAGGTCAAATATTCCCCCGTGAGCCCAAGGGAAAACGGAGTGTCTTCTCAGAGAAGTGAAAACAGGCACTGGAATCACATCACCCCCTGGAAAAGTGTCTGACAGACAATTCCTCAGCAGAAAATTAGCGTTTATCTATGTTTTATCTATGGTTTATCTGTGGTTTATGTATGCTTTATTTATGGTTTTTCTATGGTTTATTTATAGTTTACCTGTAGTTTATCTGTGGTTTATCTCTGGTTTATCTATGGTTTATTTATGGTTTGTCTCTGTCTAATTTATGGTTCATCTCTGGTTTATTTATGGTTTTATTGTGGTTTGTCTATGGCTCTCTATGGTTTATTTACGGTTTATCTATGATTTATCTATGGTTTTATTGTGGTTTTATCTATGGCTTATCTATGGTTTATTTATGGTTTATTTGTGGTTTCTCTCCGGTTATCTATGGTTTATTTATGATTTTATTATGGTTTATCTATGGTTTATCAAAGGCTCTCTGTGGTTTATTTATGGTTTATCTATGGTTTATCTCTGATTTATGGTTTCTTTATGGCTTATCTGTGGTTTATCTATGGTTTATTTATGGTTTATCTATGATTTTATTATGGTTTATCTGTGGTCCATCTCTGGCTGCCCATGGTTCAGTGGAGCACCTGTGCCCTTCAGCCAAGCCCAGCTCTGATGTGTCCCCACAAAGTCCCTCTCCAGCTCCCTTGGAGACAGAGCTGTTCAAAGACCAGGACGTGTCAGAGCCAGAACCCCACTTTGAAGAATAACTTGCTAAAGCACCATAAACACTGACAAACCCCTTTTAAATTCAAACAGAACAGGACCTCTCCCACAACATGCAGCAGCGAGGCAGCTGGGAAGGGAAGGCTCAGCACTAAAGGCACTCAGGGCTGTGCTCACCCATCCTGACGGCAGAAAAAACACGAGGAAAAAGCCAGGAACAAGCACTCCATAATTCCTATTAAAATTGTATGGCCCAGGATGAGAAACTGCTGTGCCCTCGTCCCCTCTCCTGAGGAGCAGCTGCCCCCCTGTCCCTGTGAGCCCACGGTGCTCAGAGGTGGCAGCAGGGAGGAAGAGGTTGAGAGGGAGGAAGAGCTCTGTGCTTGCTCCCAGCTGCCAGGACAGGAGCAGGGGACGATGCTGCTGTTCCCAGATTGTCACTGAGCCCAGCTCAGGCGGCTGAAGGTGATGCCTTAGGTTTTAGCTTTTATATTTTTCAAATTCTGTATTCTCTGTATTCCCAGTGTGTAACTCTGATCTGTCTTGCAGCCTGTGAGCTGCTGCTCTCTTATGCTAAGATAGACATAACAAAGCCTCTCCAGGCTTGCTCTTCAAGGACACTCAGACCGTCCTGGGCCAAAATGTGTAAACCAGCATCTTGAGAAAGGGGGGCAAGTTGGGGGGGGCGGTTACATTATTAGCTAAAGTTTAATTGGCGAATTTATGCTGATATGCAAATGGACCAAACTTACAACAGTGTGAAGAACTCGTGACTGGTCGTCCATCTTGGTAGCCTTTGGCCTGCCAGGGTGTACCTCTGAAGGCCTTTTGAATAAATATCTCCTTTATTCCTCTACCCCTGTCTAGTCTCTGTTTCAGGTTGTCGTTTTTAGGCATCAGTTATTTGGCGACCCAGATGGGACAGGGAGTCTTCCGAAAATCCTCTGGGACTGAGAAAGATCCAGCTCAGCCCCCCTCCCTTGCCGGCACCCGGAGGGGGCAGTGACTGCAGTCCAGGAGGCAGAGGAGCTCCAAGACCCCAAAAAACTCCAGATTCGAGACAGAGACACGTGAGTAAAGGTGATATTCTGTTAGCACCCGTGCTGGGTGATAAGAGATCTCTTATAGTTTGTTTGAGGCTCTAGAGAGCCTAGGAGGGTCTCAACTCTGGTTGAAACTCTCCTCTGTTTGTTAAAAGCTTGTTAAGGAGCTCGTGAGAGTTCCTGGGAATTCCCTCGTTAGTTTTTTAGGCATCAAAGGGACACTGGGCAGGAGCATTCTTGCCGGGAGGAGCCCTCGTGGCCACCCCAGCGGGCGTTCTCTGCTCGGGGGCTCTTTGCTGGGCTGCTCCTGCCAGCCCCCTTTGGAAGGAATGCTCTGCACAGATTCCTCGTAGGGAAACCTCCCACGGGCCGAACCAGGAGGGTGCTGGGGACAAACGGGAACGGCAGCGATCCCAAACACCACGGAGCCCCTGCCAGGCTGCACTGCCACGGCACCCCCAGCCTGGCACAGCTCTGGGGCTGGCTGCTCTGTGCCAGGGCCCTTGCAGACAGCTCTGGCTCCTGAACACAGCTTCACCTACACGAGGACAAACAGCAGGAGGGGGAGGGAAACACCCGCTTGGTTACGGTGCTTATGAGCATTATTTACAGCAGGCCTGCACAGCCACGAGGAGACAGCACGTGTGACAGATGTGCAGGGCTCTCTGCTGTGCTTTGGCACCAGCAGAGCTGCTCTGCAATGATGAGGAGCTGTTCCTGCGAGACAGCAGCGATCCTGCTCGTCTCAGCCCACGTTAACCTTTGGTGGCCCTGCCTGGGGTGCCCACAGGAGGCTGCACTGGCAGTCGTGTCCTTTTCCTGCAGTGAGGATGTGGATAATTAGTCCACAGTTACCTTCTTGCCCTACTTTGGAAGTGACATTTACTCCTGGAGTTTGTCTGGCTGCTGCTCTTTAGCTCCAATTAATTCTGTGCTGCTCACGAGGGCTCTGCTCATCGCTGGGGGAGCCTTGGCCACCCGTGGAGCTCCTTCTCCTTCCACTCACTGAGGCACCAGTAATTGGCCTGACTCCCTCTGCCCCTTCCTGAAGATGTTTCTTTGTCTGCAGAGCTTGAAGGGATGGCAAATGTTAATGTGCAATTGATGGAGCAAAGAATTTCCTCCAGGAAGCTGCTGATCCATGAGCTCGGTCAGGCAGCGGCCACCAGCGAGGGACTCGGGGTTACAGCCCCTGATCTGCCACACAAATGGCCAAAAATTGTCACTCATGAATGCCCCTGATTGCTGAACACATCGGAGCAAAGCAGCCCCGAGCACTCTGCACATCCCAGTGGGAGAAGGAGGGGCTGACAGGGGAAATCCCTCACGGCACAGGGCACGCCCTGCAGAGAATCCCAGACCTCCGGGAGCCAAAGGGGGAGATTCATCCAGAGCCTTTCGAGCTCTCTGCAGGGCTTGGTGCTGTTATCACGTCCTGATAAAGAGCAGGGAAATCAAATTTCCAACAAAGGGAAATGAATGTTCTCCTGTCCAGACACCTGAGCTCCCCCGGCAGCACCAGCAGCGCTGATTTTACTGCTGTGGCTGTGGCCTCTCACAAGTGTGTCCTTCACACTTTATGGATAATATTTATAAAACAGCATCAGTGCTATTTTATGGGGAGGGAGAGGGAATTTCCCACAAATTCTGAGCGGTGGATGAACAGAAGCACCCAGTAAATCAGCAGGGAGGAGGAGGAGGAGGGAAGTGTGCAGCAAACGCTGTCACAAATCCCTGGGGCTGTCACGCTCCACGACATGGGGGGGCTGTGCCCGAGTGACTGCTGGGGCTTTCTTTCCGTGGGCTGAAGCTTTAAACCTCCACTTTGTCCCTTAAAAACTCCGGGATCCCAGCCCCAGAGCGTGTCCAGCCAGGGAGGAGCGAGGCCCTCGCACCAAGGCTCTGCTGGAGGAGCTTTGTTTGCTCCTCTCCTGCTGAGCAGGGTTAGGGTTAGGCTCAGGATTAAGGTTAGGGTTAGGGTGAGAGTTAGGGCTGGTTAGGTTGAGTGTTAGGGTTAGTATTAGGGTTAGGATTAGGGTTAGTGTTGGGGTTAGGATTTGGGTGAGAGTTAGGGTTAAAGCTGGTGTTATGGTTGGGTTTAGGGTTAGGGGAGGTTTAGGCCTAGAGTTATAGTTAGGGGAGGGTTAGGTTCAGGATTATGGTTTGGATTTGTGTTAGGGTTAGGATTAATGTTAGTGTTAGGGTTTGGTGTAGGATTAGGGTTATGTTTGGTAGGGCTGAGTGCTCTGTCCATGCCCAAGCCTGGATCACCTCCCATATATCAGACTCCTCCTAACAGGGGAAGGAGCACACATGGACCAGGATCAAGGGGCTGGAGGAGCCCTGGAGGGGCCAGTCCAGGCAACCCCATAGCCCCAGACCCCCAGCAGTGCACAGAGACCACCTCATCCTGCAGGATTTAGGGGAAATGCATTAAGCAAATGAGTATTTATGGTACAGGAAGGATTTACTCATCCAGGGCTGAATATCACATCAAAGCACACAAATGTCCAAATACTCTCCTTGGCATTTGGGGTTCCCTGTGTATTAAATGTAGAGAGGAAAATGATTTTATAAGCTTGAATACAGAATCACAGAATCTCAGAATGGTTTGGGTTAGAAGGGACTTAAATCCAGTCCCACCCCCTGCCATGGCAGGGACACCTTCCACTGTCCCAGGCTGCTCCAAGCCCCGTCCAGCCTGGCCTTGGACACTGCCAGGGATCCAGGGGCAGCCACAGCTTCTCTGGGCACCCTGTGCCAGGGCCTCACCACCCTCACAGGAAGGAATTTCTTCCATATATCCAACCTAAACTTCCTCTCTTTCAGTCTGGACCCATTCCCTCTTGTCCTGCCCCTCCAGGGCCCTGTCCAAAGTCCCTCTCCAGATCTCTTGGAGCCCCTTTAAGCCCTGAAAAGGGCTCTAAGGTGACCCCGAAGCTTCCCTTCCCCAGGTGAACACCCCCAGCTCTCCCTCCCCACTGCAGACCAGTTCACTCCAGTGCTGCCAGCCCTGCCCAGCACAGGGAGCAGCCTCCCCGTGCCGTGCCAGGCGTGGGGCAGGGGGTGGCAGTGCCAAGCCGATGCTCCCCAAGCCATGCCAGGCGTGTGGGTTTGTCCCTGCACGTGCCCTGCAGCCAGGAGGAGATGGCACCTCCTTTGTGCTGCCTCCCGTGCTGCAGAGCCCGCCTGCAGCCATTCTTTTTATTGCTGATGCTGCTTCCTATGGAAACAATTTCGTGCTAATAAGCTCCATTTATAATGGTAAGGAATGGTTCGGTGGGATAATTGTCACTAAATACCATTCACGGCTTTGTTGCTTTTCCTGTGTGTTGCTAATTATTCTGCATCTGAAATAGCACCCAGAGAAGCCACTGAATGCCACTGAATGGGGCTCTGAGCACTCCGAGAGGATGAGGCAGGGTGTGATTAGAAATACCAAGGCCCTAATCCTGCAGACAATGCCCCGCTCCCTGTGTCTGCACAAAATCACAGCCTCTGCTGTGAAAACGCAGCCTTCACCCAACCGCAGGGGCCCTGCAGCGATGGGAGAGCAAGTTCCTGTCACAGGGGCAGCACTCGGAGAATCCCAGAATGGGTTGGGGTGGAAGGGACCTCAAAGCCCACCCAGTCCCCCCCCTGCCATGGGCAGGGACACCTTCCACTGTCCCAGGCTGCTCCAAGCCCCATCCAGCCTGGCCTTGGACACTGCCAGGGATCCAGGGGCAGCCACAGCTGCTCTGGGCACCCTGTGCCAGGGCCTCCCCACCCTCCCAGGGAAAGATTTCTCCCTAATATCCAACCTCAATTTCCCTTCTTTCAGTCTGAAGCCATTCCTGCTGTCCTGTCACTCCAGTTCCTGATGAAGGGTCCCTCTCCTGCTTCCCTGTAGCCCCTTCCAGGTCCTGGAAGCCAAGGATGCAGCCTGACCACCCCCTGCTCTGCCCACAGCTGGGGAAAGGCCCCTCCTGGGTTGCTCCTTTCAGGGACTGCACAACCACAAGAGATCCTGAGCAGCAGGAACTGAAATCCATGGTAAACCAGCATGGCCAGAAGGGTGATCCCATCTCTCCCTCAGATGATTTGAGCTGAGCTTAACTTTTAAGACTCATCCAAGCTGAAGAAAACCATTTGTCATTGGCCCTCACCAGTTTAAGGAGCTGAGAAACCAGGTCCTGGCCCATGTTCAGTGTGCCCTTCCTGGTGGGAAAACAGATCCCGGGGATGTTGTAGCCATGGATCACTATGGTAACATTATAATTGACATTTCTGGGGGATTATGGAGTCTGAAAGTCATAAACTTAATGAAAGTATGTTTTTTATTGCACTTCAACTTCATCTCTGATTAAATCAAATTTGCATAATGGAAAGTTATTACATTTCCACGTTTCTAATTTCCCTTCCACCCCCCTCCTCCCTTTTGCTTCTTTTGCCAAGCGTGTCTCGGGTTTTGTTTGCAGCCAGGGCTCTGAAGGTCGCCTAAGCCACGGCTTGGGTGAAAAATGGTTTTAATAATTTGTGCCAGAGGAGCCCAGGAAGCGAAGCCCCGAGAGCTGGATGTGCTGTGGTGCTCTGAAAGCCTCTCCTCTTTCTCTTTCCCTTAATGAGAGCGCCGCAGCACCTCTGCTATCGAGTGCTTGTAGCAGGAGAGAGGTGCTGCTGAAGGGTAATTCATCAAGGAGAGGCGAAGCGCTCTGCTCGTCCCCAGCCTCACCTCTGCACGGCGTTTTAAGCAGCGTGGTTTTATTTTCAATAAACAAAGCTCCCAGCCCTGCCAGCAGGTGAATGATAACATTCAGGGACGACCCTTCCTGAACGCAGCTGGAGCAGGACGGCCCCGGGAGAAGCCTCGTGGGCCTTGGCTTTGCCAGGAGAGTGGCACAAACTTCTCCAGGCACACCAAGCTCTGTACAGTTCCCTGGTGTCACCTCCCCTCTGCTTTGGTCCCACACGAGGCACAAGGTTGGCCCGTGTAGGCTCCGAGGGTCTGAGAGCCCCGCTGGGTTCCCCAGAAGTTTCAGAGTTTGTGGGGTGAAGGCAGAGAGCCCCAGCCCCACCCTGGGCTGTTTCCTGCCCTTTGGGACCGATCCAACAGTGGGATGTGGCACAGGCACCGCTCCTGTGGAATGGGGTGTCCCCTGCTTCAGGTGTCACCTCCCCCTTCAGGTGTCACCTCCCCCTTCAGGTGTCACCTCCCCGCCCGTGCCTCGAGCACAGAGGGACAGAAGCCTGTGGCAGCAGGCAGGGCCTGTCCGTGGGCAGTGCCAGCGCCTGTGCCACTCCAGGGTGGCCGGGCCCCTTGTCCCTGGGGGTGTGTGGCTCCCTTTCCCCAGGACACCAAAGCAGCTTGGCAGCACGTTCCTTCAAATCCTGCCTCTGCACGAGGAGAGGGGAGAGGCAGGAGCAGCCCTGCCCACAGCCCTGCCAGCTCTGGGGGCTGGGGACAGTCCCCTGTGTGGGGGCAGAGAGCTCTCACTGTGCCCACCTCCAGCAGATGGGCAGGGTGAGGGGTCCTGTTTGCCTGCTCAGCTCTGGGGTGACCATTCCCACCCAAATTCCCTCCCCTCCCCGCTCTCCCTTCTCCTCACGCTCTCCCTCCTCCTCACGCTCTCCCTCCTCCTTTATCCCCTCCACACACACTCACACACACTTGTGCTATGATCAGCCTTTAGGATTTCTGCCATTTTCCCTCAAAATCCCTCCCTCCAGGTGGTGTTTGCTCATCACAGAGGTGTGGGATGAGTAGGCTCGATTTTTAATCCCCTCCCCAGTGGAAATCACGGACCTTTAGGATCTGACAGTTCAGCTGGAACCCAGCCATGTATTTTTATATAGCTCAGATGTATTTTTGTTATGCTCAGTAACAAGAAAGCTTCTTTGAGTTTTCTCTGGGTTGGTTTTTTTTTTTCCCTTAGAAACCTGACAGTATCTGTTAAAAAAATGCAGCTGAAAATCCAATTTTTCTTTTCTTGTTGGCACAATTTTGACAGGCCTTATCATGAAGCAATAAAAGCCACTCTCTGGGGATTAAGGGCAGTGGGGCTGGCACCACTAATGAAAATAAACAGGCATTTCCAGCAACCTTTAGCTAAAGACCTGTCCTGCAGGGAGAGAGCCTCATCCCAGGAATGGGGAGGGAAAAAGCTGCTCCATCATTTGCCAGCCCTGAGGGACAGTGACGGGACAGGGAGGGTGACACTTGTCAGCCCAGCGTGGGGACAGGGAAATGCTGCTTGCAGCACGGGATCTCAGCCCTGGCTGGGAGTGCTGGGATCAGGGACAGTTTTCCAAGGAATGAGAGAGCCTGAGGTGTGGGTTGTGGTGGGATCTCCTCTGCTCACGGTGGCAGCCACCCCTGCAGAGAGCCAGGACACCCCACGGGTGTGAAATCCAGGGATGTGGGAGCATTTCCTCCCAGATATCCCGGATTAACCTGGCCTCGTTCCTGTGCATTCACCAGGCACCGGACACCATTGGTCACTGCAGACCCAGCCCTGCTTCCCACACCTTCCCAGGCCTCGGGAAGTTCACACCTCCCCAGGGCTGTGGAGGCACAGCTGCCCTAACTCCATCCCCCCTGCAGAGATGTCCTGCAAAGCCCTGCTGTCCCTGGTGTCCCTGGGTGTCCCTGGTGTCCCTGGTGTCCCTGGACTCCCTGCTGTCCCTGGAGTCCCTGGAGTCCCTGGTGTCCCTGGCCTGTCCCTCTGAGCCCCAGGCAGCCCCACAGCACAGCTCAGGGCGCTCCTCAGCCCCTGGGGAAGGGCCAAAGCTGGATCCAAGTGCTGTCAGCCCAGGCCAGCACAGCACTGCTGGACCCCCTGGACTCCAGGCCTCCCTCCTGCTCCATCCCACTGGCTCAGTCCGGTCCCAAGGCCTCTCCCAAGCTGTCAGTGCAAACCATGGGCTCCTCCTGGCTCTGTCACCTCATCCTGCCCCTCATGTCCTTCAGCAAAGGAGCTGCAGCCAGAACTTCCCTGCCTCCCGCTGCCCTCAATCCTTGGATTATCAATTTTGGTTAAAACCCCCCAAATCTGCTCTCCTCCCCACCAGGCTTAGGATTTACTCCTTCCTTTCGGGCTCCTGCACCCCTAAGCAGCAGGGATCCAATTCAGGGAACAGAAAAGAACCACATCATCCTGCTGGAGCTGGAAAAAACCCACAGGGATCATCAAATCCAACTCCAGGCCCTGCATCCATGGCAGGAATGCTGTGCTGCACGAATGCAGGGACGAGTAGGAAGGGAATATTCTGGGCACTACCAGAGGTGTGTCTGGTTGCCTCCAGGCAGAGGAGGTCCAGCTACAAAACAGCAGCTCCTTGGAGAGCACTCCAGTCAACGGTTTTCTCTCACAGAAAAAAAGTGAAAGAAAGATATTTCAGCTTTCTGTGAAATTTCCAGCCCCTGCTCCAAAGCACAGAAGAGCTGGAATTATTCAAAGAATGAGTCTCCAGTGTTCCTTGTCTTATCAAAACGAGGCCTTTTGTCTCCAGCTCGGGCTCAGAAATAGCAGAGTTGTGTGGATGAAACACAGCAGAACGGTTCAGCCTCTGCCAGAACCCCGACGTGGAAAATTTCAGCCCAAAGATCCAAGTCTGGCAGAGGAGGAGGGAGCTGAGGGCAGGGCTGTGCAGTGGGAAGCACTGGCAGCCCTGAAATTTCCAGTCCTACTGGTGTCCCTTGTCATATTGGCATTTCCAGTTCAGAGGGCTCTGCTGGGTGGGGGCCAGCCCTGGTGATGCTTTGCCGTGGATGGAGGACAAATCCCAGCTCCCTGGGAGATTTTCCAGACCCTGAGCCCTGGATCCACCGAGCAGCTTTGTCACCAGCACTGTCCCCTTGCCTTGTGCTGATCCCACGGGGACAAAGCCCCGTTTCTGGGGAGCCAGGCCAGAGTCCAGGGCCAGAGGGCAGAAAGCCACAGTGGGCAGGGCTGGCCAAGCTCTACAGTTTAGGGGAAGACTCCCAAGTGTTCCCCCTGTGCCTTGGAGGGCTGTCCTGGGCCTGTCCATGGCTGATTTTGGCCCCCCATGGGCCTCCCCAGCTGGTGGTGCTGGGCCAGCCTGGCCACCCGCCTGGGTCACCTCCTGTGTCAAAGGGGGACACTGTCCTGCCCCGGGGGGTGACTCTGCTGGGAAGGAGCTCAGCTGGCCAGGCCACCGAGCCTGGAGGGGAAGGGGCTGCACCTTCGCAAGGACATCGAAGGGGGAAGTTCCTCCTGAACAGGATCTACAGGTGCGACCTTGGGGCCACCCCGTGCCAGATGTGATGGAGGAGAGGGTGAGGAAATCCCAGAGGTACCAAGCAAAGGTTTGAGGGATGAACTTGGTGGAGGCATTTTGGATTTGTCCAGAGACTGTGACCCATGAGGGAGGCTGGGCTGTCCCCTCCGGTGTGTCTGTGGACCTGAGCAGCCCCCAGTGCCCCAGAGCACTCACCCTGCAGCATCCCAAACATCTCAGGAGGGGAGGGAGGAGGGCTGGCCACGCTGCCAGGACCTCTGCACGGAGCATTTGTCACCCAGTCCTGCCCAGGGGCTGGGCCCTGCTCACTAATAGAGAGGGAATTCTGCCTCTGAAATGAAAAGTGGAAGGGAAATGATATTTCTTCATCCATTGTGCTTTGCTAATCGGCAGAGAGAGCTCCCATTTATAACCCAGAATCCCAACAGGAATTGCCTTGCCTGGCCCAGCCCATTTCTGATTCTCCCGGGCAGCTGATTGCTGCTGCTGCTCAAAGGCTTTTCCAAGAATGCCAAAGGAGCTAAAACCTGGCACAGAGCACCAGCCCCAGGTGGAGCACTGAGGGAGGGTGGGAGGCTGTGTTGGAATCTGTGTTTCCATCCAGCTCCTGCCAGGACACCGGCACTGCTGAGGACACAGGGCTGCAGCCAAGGGACAGCAGGGTGACACTGCTGGCACAGCACCGCGGAGCCACAGCCCCTGGAGCTGCCCTGGGCAACTCCAAACTCTGCACTTTCAGCAGCAGAGTGACTTGAGAATAGCAGAGGAGGAGGAGGAGGAAACACTGAAGTGTCCCTCACATCTGTGCCCGGCCAGAGCCGAGGCAAGGCATGAAATTGGTCTCCATGTGCTGGCAGTGCAGCTGGTGACGTGGGAATGCTCTGGCTGCCTGCTCGGGGAGGGACTCAGTCACCCACGAGGGACAGTGCCCAGGGCAGGCTGGCACATGGGCACGGCCCTGGCAGATGTGACAGCACCAGAGGAGGGCGGGGCCCTTCGAGTGGTGACTCTGCTCTCGCTGAACACCCTCAGGGCCTGGAGTGACAGGAGCCATCCTCTCTGCTTAGAACATGACACCAGCTTTAGCCAAGTGGCACTGCACCCAAAGGAGCAAAAAAGGAAAAATCCAGGAAAGCTGGAAGTCTAAAAAGGGTATTTTCTTCATGGATTATTGTTAAATTGACACTGTTTAATCCCAGTGAGACACAAGCAAAGGTTATGGAATCTTTCCAGAAACAAGATCTGTTCTTCTCTGCCCTCCAGCAGTGAGAATTCCTACCCACCATGGTGCTCAGTGCCTGGAAAAGCCAGGGAAAATGGGTGAATCTCCGTGTGCAGCCTTTGGCAAAGCCTGGACAACCACAACCCAGCCAGGAACAGGTTAAAGTCTGTGCAGCTGGTGGAATTCACAGTAAATCCTTTGTGTTAGCAAACAAGCTCTTGCAAATCCAGGTTCCTCCTGTGTGTTCTCAAACGATCCTTTAAGAGTTAAACAAAACAGTGACTGGTGCCTGTTAAACACAAGTGACCTTTCTGTGGTTCCTTTTCCCAGGGAAGTGTATTTTCATGTCATTTCAAAGTCTTTAAGGTTTGGGAAGTGAATATTTGGAGTGTGGGGTTTTAAAATACCTGGTGAGTGAAACTCCAATATTGACCAGAGGCTGGATCAGCTCAGGCTGGGATTCCAGGCTGGGATTCCTCTGCTGCTCCCAAAGCTGTGCAGGCTTCAGCTCCTTGTAATGCACACCCAGAGCACATCCCAGCCAAGGGCACCAGGAGGGAGCCCTCGGTCCCCTGGTCCTGCCCTTCAGGGCACGAGGCCACCCTGAGCTCCCTCCACCTGCTGCTGTGGCTGTGCCTTCCTGGATCCCTCAGCATCAGCAGAAGCAAAGCATGGGAACCCACACTATCCAGCTGCTCACTGAGGGAAAATGGGGATTCCTAAGGATAGCAGTCACCCACCAGGCGAGGGACGCGTTTCCCTGTGTGGGTGCAGTGGGACAGGCTGTCCAAAGCTGACAAGGAAACCCCTGCCGAGGTGGGAGCAATGCCCAACATCATCCTGCCATCCTGCTGAGCCTGGAGAGGCTCCAAGGCACCTGGATCACCAGGAGGTGAAAGGCACGGAGTGTGTGAAGCTCCAGATAGGAGGGATGGAGAGGGAACAAACACCGGGGAGCTTTAGCAGGAAGGGAAGCAGTAATCCCTTGGCTGCTTGACAGGGAGCTGCCAATTTTGCAGCAAGGATGTCTCCAGCCTGCAGAGCTGGATAGGATTGTCCCAAATAACCAGGTTTCCGTCAGAAAATTCCCATCTCTTTGCCCTTTGGAAGAACATGAGTTCAGACACTCCTTGCAGAGGAAGAGCTGTTGCATCACCCAGAGAGTTGAGCTGTGAGGTGGAGCAGATGCCTTTAGAGGGATAAGTATTTCTGGATCTGCAGTGGAGGCTGCGGAGCCTTACCCAGGTACCCAGGGATGGAACATGTTCTAGGGTGCAGGAAGATGGGGCAATGGGGGTTCAACACCCTCCAACTGGCTAAAAAACCCCATTTAGAGGAGCAGGCCCTGCTGTCTCTGCCAGCTTTGGATACCAGTGGGACTTGTGAGCAAAACCACTACAGAGCAGGGAAATGAAGTCCTTGACACATCTCCTGGCATCAGGGGCAGCATTTCCTGCTCGGGTGCACCACCGGGAGCGGCTCAGAGGAGAGCGCCGGGGGGCCGTCACTCCGGAGGAGCCACAGCACAGTGGGAGAAGGGCGGCAGTGGCGGCCCATGGCACATCCCCGGTGCCCAGCAGCATTCGGGGCGCTCTGGGAGGGTCCCGCCCTGGCTGCGGAGGCTCCGGGGCGGAGCCGAGCGTGGCCCTGTCCCCGCGGTGTCCCGAGGGCAGCGCTGCGGCCGGAGCAGCCGGCGGTGCGGGGTGCGGGGTGCGGCCGCTGCTCGGGGTCCCTCCCGCCGCTGCCGGGCC
>VZTH01002200.1:0-119037 GCA_013397815.1 Aleadryas rufinucha
CACAGGGCTTTTCTCTTGGATGTAACACTGTGGCACATCCTCCCCAGCAGGGATGGCCCAGGCCAAGCTCTGCCATTGCACTCACACATTATCACACATGTTTTTGGCCGGACACTGACTGTTCTCAGCTATCAGATACCAAACAGCACCTGGCAGGAGGTAACAGCTTTGACTGCTCCTTAACTTAACGGGGCAGACCAGGCAAGCTTTCAGTCTGCAAAGGACACCCCCGATTTCCAGGGAAGTGAACAGCTTGGCCATGGATCTGGTTACAGTAGCCAGAGACAGGACTGTACCACATAAATTTGCACCACAATGGACCCTGTGCAGGCAGAACAGCTCTCACTGGAGAGCAGGAACAAAATGAACCCAGGAAGGGAGGAGAGAAAACAGTAGAACGATCTCAGGACAAACAGGAGCTGTATTACTTCACAGAAACGCAAACTCACAGAAAACTCCATCAATAACCAGTACCAAACAACCCCAAAGGTGAGAAATCATCCTTCCACATCTGGGAGAGCAGCCACATGACCTCAGAAGGCTCAAGAGCCTCCAAATTCAGTTCTTTGCCACTACTCCTCAGCCTAACCTCCTTCAACCCGGTTTGTAAGATGCAGCAATCCCAAATGGCTCCTATTTTGCAGTCCCCAGATCCTCCGCCAGTCCTCGCATTCCCTCAGAGCTGCCTCCCAGCAGTAATTAAGAAAAGCAAACCTGTTAATTACACAGGCCAAATTATTCATTCATTTTCCAGGGATCCACACATCTAATGCACGTGTACTCCTCAGGGCTGGGAGGCTGGAACTGATAAATTTGAAAATGCCTGCTCTAAACTTCCTTCTTTCTGTCACAAAACTTGTGCAAAGTATTCAATGACAACTCTACTTGTAGTAGCTTTTAGTTTTGAACAGAATCAGCTCCTAGCTGCTTGCTGGAGCAGCACAGCAATAGCAGAATTAGGCAGCCCAGAACATTTCAAACAATTTGAGCTCCAAATGAATGTCAAGGCCAAGAGGATGTTTTTCTTAGTGGAAGAAATACAAGCATCCTGGATTTTGTTTTCCTGCTAATAGGTATAAAGAAGAATAAACAGCTGCTTTTTGTTTTCCCAAAAATATTTGCATTAAGAAGATCTGCAGATTGGTTTTGAAACTGATGTCACATCTTTTTTCAAATGAAGACCAGCTGTTTGCTTTGCTTGTTTATACCAAGACATGTTTCAGGGATTTTTTTGTTGTTTGTTTATTAAGATGTAGGATCAAACTCTCCCCAGGCAGGCTGAAGTTTGGAGTGGGGAGTGAATCCCAGCAGGGAGAAGGTCCATGTATGTCACTACCATGCTGCCTTCTGTTGGGATTTGTGGAGGGCTTGACACCCAATGCAGCAAATTCAGGGATATTCCATAAATCCAAGTGCTGTGAGGTAGCGTTACCTGCGCCTCAGGCATTTCCCAAACCTCCAGCCATGGATCACCCACCTACTCAGGAAAGAGCACTCAAAAGGCTTCGTGCCAGGCATTACCCCTCTTTAAAACGAGGGTCTTTAAACAAAGGAAGCAAACAATGATGTCAGTTGACATCTTAACGGCCCAACAACATCACATTCATGTGCAATTAATAACAAGGCTTTTGATCCTGCAATCAACAGCTCTAAACTCCATGTGCTTTCCCTGTACATTTGATTACATTCAAGGAAGCAAAAGGATAAACACTTATTAGCATTACAAAGTACTTTTCACGTTCTGCCAGAACTTCCTGAAGCATTTGTGGTCCAACATGATATGGCTTTTATTTTATCCTCCTGCGTGCATGGTGAAACGCTATTTATTTTGTTTATTCCAGCATTTATCCAGGACCAAGGGTGACTGTGAGAACATGCTGAGGAACAAGGTCTGAGAGAAAAAACCTTCATGCTTCACTGAATAGTCATTTTTTAATAAAGAAAGAAACATCTTGAGCTTTTTTTCTTTTTTTTTTTTTTCCTTTTTGGTCAGATTGCCCATTTTCTTTCATGGCACTTGAAAGATATGTAAACTTTTATTAGGAGTTCTTGTAAACTGAATTTACTGCTGCAAAAGTCTTCCAGCAATGGTAAAGTTTAGCTTGCTGGGTTTTATTAGTCAGAGTCAGTAAAACAGCAGCATCACTTGATTTGAGGCTGAAAACCAAGTGTTTCTTGGAAACTAATATAGGAAAAAGGTACCTACAACACTACCCAACGCCTTGGAATTCTATGTTCAAGCCACAGATAGTTCTCACTATGGAGATCTTTGTACACAGTGTCAAAATAGCACACAAACAATAAAAAAATCCCCCATCCTGAATCCAAAGCAGCTTTGCTGAGTGTACTCTTGGAATGTAAAGGTTTTAAGAGTTTCCCCATTTCCTGCAGGAGCTGATGAGTAACTCCAAATACATGTTTAATGAAAAACAACATATCGCCCATTTAGTGCGAGGTTGGAGGCATTTCCCTCCTGGCATTAAGAATGTCGAACCAGACTTTTTTCCACTCCATCAGCACCCAAGCAGATCTGCTCCTTTGGTTAATGGAAAGGACAATAAACCCAGCAGCAGCCCAAGATGTCCATACACTGCAGGACTGCTGGGATCCCTCGTATTCCAGCACATCCTGCTGAGTTGCATATCTTAGGACACTGTTTATTCCTCTTCTTGCAGCTACTCCTTTAACTTTGTATTTTCAGCTCAGAAAACTTGAGAGACAGGAGCTGTCTTTAGCCTGAGCAAAGAAAGTATTGAGGACATTCTTGTCAAACTTGGTCATTAACTAGCAATGGTGTCTGCGGCTTGTCATTAAAAAAGAATCAAGGAGAAGCTGATTAAATACACCAGAAAGAAACAAAACTTTCCATTCCCTTACTTTTTCCTTGACACGTTGCACTTCATTTGAAGCCTGCTAATATACCAGCCAAAAGAATTGTAAGGGCCTGGATTCTTTCTTAATACAATGGTCATGGTTCAGTAGTTAGAATCTGTATAGAATTAGCCAGAGACATGGACGAATGGAAAAACATACTAAAAGGCTGAAAAATAGCACTTTTTCATGGGCTTATTCATTAGAAAACCTCATCAATACAGCACGGGGAGTTTTTCTCTCTCTAGTATTCTAAAAAATTATCACAAAATAGTTCACAGAAAATAAAGCCACAAAATGTCAGGGCACTGCTTTTGCCTGGAATTTCAGAGTTGGCAAAAACTCAGGTCAGTGTTTCCATGCAAGTGCTTTCCTGCCGAGATTTTTGGGGCAAACTTCATCTTCACGGCAAAAGCAGCTTAGAGCAGAATTAGCACAACGAACTGTGACACATCTTGTCCCATTTTTCCAAGTTCTGCTTCAACCAGCCATACCTGACAGCTGGAACCAGCAGCACCACACACTGAATCCAGCCAAAGTGGCGTGGAAATCCATCAGCACAGGCACAAAACGTGCTAATTAACGTGGATATGATCCCCATGGAAAGCCTGCGGGATGTTTCACTGCAGCACAAGCTGTCCCTCCTAATGCAAGTCAGCTCAGCCTCAGTATTGTTCATCCCACAGCATCCAACTGCCGGCCACATAAAATCAATAAGAACAGCACAGGAGACTTAATGGAGTCACTGGCACCTTTCCCATTTCAGGGCAAAGTCCTGCTGAGGAGGGGTTTCTTTCTCCTCAACTTTTTTTGTTGTTGTTGCTTGGATAGCTAAAAGGTTTTCAAAGAGAGAAAGAAGCATCGGTGTCTGTTGGTGAATGTGGCTTATGTTTGGGAGGAAAAACCCAACACACCAGAGTGGAGATGGGGAGTTGCAGGTTCCCATCCAGGTCTGGTCTCTCTGTAACATGAAAGAATTGTTCTGGAAGTACAGGAAACAGAGAGTGTGGGCCCACACCGAGGCTGTGTCAACCATTTCAAGCAGATGACTCCTACACTGCTGCCTTCCTGTGCAGATTTTGGCAGAAAAATAAATAATAAATGTGTGTGTGGGAGGTGATTCATGTTATTTAAAACTATGGGAGAAGCTGCATGTGTATTCTTTGGAAAAGAGGAGAGCAGGAGTGTATTAGTATCCAGTGGGGAAATGACAGGAGGGATGCTGTAGGACTCTTTGAAAAAATAGGATAAGAGGTGATATTCTCATCCTGGGGAAGGCTCAAGATTTAAAAGAAACTTGCTGGGAACTTTTGAAACAAAAACTCATCCTGCACTACGGACAAGCCAGAGGTAACAGTTGAAAGAAAGTCTGTTCTGTTGAAAAGGGTTTGAATTCCGGCTGGTGCAGTTCCAGAGGAGCTCCTCACCTCCAAGTGCAGCTGTGGAATCATAGAATCCTTCTGGTTGGAAAAGCCCTCCCAGACCATCGAGTTCAACCTGCGACCAATCCCCACCTTGTCCCCAGCCCAGGGCACTGAGTGCCACGTCCAGGTGTTCCTTGGACACCTCCAGGGATGGGGACTCCAAACCTCCCTGGGCAGCCCCTGTCAAGGCCTGAGCACCCTTTCCATGAGGAAATTCCTCCTGATGTCCAACCTGAGCCTCCCCTGGCCCAGCCTGAGGCCGTTCCCTCTCCTCCTGTCCCTGTTCCCTGGGAGCAGAGCCCGACCCCCCCCCGGCTGCCCCCTCCTGTCAGGGAGTTGTGCAGAGCCACAAGGTCCCCCCTGAGCCTCCTTTTCTCCAGGCTGAGCCCCTTTCCCAGCTCCCTCAGCCACTCCTGGTGCTCCAGCCCCTTCCCCAGCTCTGTTCCTGTCTCTGGACACTCTCCAGTCCCTCCCTAGCCTTCTTGTGGTGAGGGTCCCAGAACTGGACACAGCCCCCGACCTGCCCTCTGCATGGATCTTCCACTGGCCACCAGGGAAGCAGCAATTTTGAAGAATAATAATGTATTATTCTTCAAAATAATAAGGTATGTATTCATCTGAGATCCCCAATCCTGCCTCTGGCTTGTCTGATGACCTTCTGCTAAAAACCTAACCAGTGTCTAACTCCTAGTGAGCAGTTCCTAATTCCATACACAACTCAGTCAGGTATAGAGTTAACAAAGCTGGGGATACAAGGTCTGAACCTACTTCAACTGGAAGTTGACTTCTACCAGAGAAAAACAGGGCTCATTTTGAAGCTTTCTGGCTTCATTTCCTCCATTTATTCATACACTTATTTACTGGAAAGAAAGGAGAGGAGAGCATGAGGGGAGAAGGGAGGGAAGGAATCCTGGGACAGCACATGCTGGGCTGTAAAATGTAAAAAAGGTTTTCTCAAAACCGCATGTTCTAAACATCACCTTGGAGTCCCACAATAATAAATACTTGATATTACACTGCAAGGGTCTAATTGCCAAGTAACTATAGCAATGCAGAGAAAAGCCTGTCTTTGGACACATTCCCTCCTGCCTTAATTTTTCCCTGGAGTGGGGAAGGGGTACAGAGAATGTGCTCTAGATCCCTAATGGATAACGTTTTCCAGAGCCCCCTCTGATCACTCAGTGACTCTGGGATTTAAAAGCAGCAGAGTGATTTCTCCAAAGGAAGCTGAATGTTCAAAACAATTACCCTGAACTATTCCATCCCCTTGGAAAGGGTTTAATGTACCAGGTCCTGAGGTGAGGCTGTCAGGATGCATTGAGACACAGCAACACAACCCTTTACGAAGTGCCTCACAATCCAGCAGCTCACCACTCCTTCCTTCATCCCAAAAAACAGCGTTTTCCAGGGAGCCCGACAGCCTGAAAATGAGTAAGTGTGAAGTGAGACTACACGGGCCTGCACTGAGCATTTGTTTTTGCCAAGAGAAGAGACCACATTTCTGGGCTGGTTTTAAACACTGCCTTCTGGAATTTAATTTTGGGGATGAAAATTAAAGAATTATTTTGGAAGCTTCAAGTTATCTTTCCCCTCCTGATATTTTCCAGAGCTGTTTGGAAACAGGAGGGTGGAGCTGGCACCACTGGGGCAGTGGTTTCAGAAAGCACTTCTGTAGCTATTCAGGGAAAAAACTGCTGGATCATGTTGGTATTTTTATAAGTAACTTGATGCGTGGTTCTATTTTGGATACCAACTATGCAGCAATGCAGACTGATTTGAGCAAATTGCAGGGGGAGGAAAAGGAAGATCCCCTTACAGAACAAGGGCTGCCTTCTCCAGGGAAACCTCTTGAACCTCCAAGGGCTCACTTTAACCACGTGCATTTCAAAATAAGTTTTAAAAAGCCATTTAGATTTTATAAGGAAGTGAAAATAATAGTTAATTGTGATTGTTCCATGATATGTGAAGGAGTTGAACCAAACTAATTAAAAGTAAAAATCTTCCATTGTGACTCCAGATCAAAACTAGTTGTACTTTTAAGACCTAAACCAACAATAACTTAATGAAATTTTTGCCACCTTCAAGAATTTTTCACTTGTTTGTTGCTTTAGTCTCTAACTGACTCGCTAAAGAACTTCCAGTTTTATGAAGCAGCAGAGCCTCCTCCACCTTGATAAAGAAAATTGCCAGAACTTGAAGAAATCAAAACAAGTAATCCCAGCTAAAAATTGCCTCACAGTGTGAATGGGGACACTAGTACTTGACAAACACCCTGGGGTTTTTTTCACAAGGCTTTTAGAGAATGCCTTCCAGGCAGCCTACACAGCATTTGCAACACAAAATTATTTCTAGTAGGTTTGAAGACATTCACACTTACGTTGCTGGCTCCACAAAGCTGTAGCACGCTGCAGGGTGGGCTGAAGCCCCAGAAGTCAGTGGGAATCCTTCCCACAACCTCTTTCTCTAAAATTAGGAAATAGATGTATGTATACATATATAAGGAAAAAAATCTTCCCTGTGAGGATGGGGAGACCTTGGCACAGGTTGCTCAGAGAAGCTGTGGCTGCCCCTGGATCCCTAGAAGTGTCCAAGGCCAGGCTGGATGGGGCTTGGAGCCACCTGGAATAGTGGAAGGCGTCCCTGTCCATGGCAGGGGGTGGAACTGAATCAACTTTTAATATCCCTCCCAACCCAAACCAAACCATTCTGCAATTCTGTGATTCTAATTATCAACCTATTGTGTAGAGTAACTTCCTGAATGTGACAGAATGATCTTGCTGATATTATTCAGCTCCTTTTCTCAAATAATCAAGAATATGGGGGGCCCAGGTTACTCTTAAAATTAGGTGATTCCTGGGATATTGATAGGGATTGACAACAGCTGTCTTTTTATTCACACACCTGTATCTCATTTCAGGCCCTGAGGAGCAGCTGAGGCCAGACAGCAAAATTCACAGAATTATTAGGGTTGGAAGGGATTTCTGGAGATCATTCGTTTCCACCTCCCTGCCAAGGCAGGGACACCTGGAGCAGGTGACACAGGAATGCATCCAGGTGGGTTTGGAATGTCTCCAGCGAGGGAGATTCCACGCCCTCCCTGGGCACCTGTTCCAGTGCTCTGCCACCCTCACGGAATGTTCTTCCTCTTGTTGGGGTGATGCAGGAACTGTGGGGGATGTAGGGCCACTGCCAGGGAAAACCTACACCGGAATGTGTGTCCAGTGATGCACCCAAAGCTGCAGTGAGAAACCTCATCCTGCAGCACAGCTCGGCTCTTACCATGGATGAGGCGAGAGCCCTGCGGCCGGGGAGGCGGCGGGCGCGGGCCCAAGCCAGGCGCCTGCGAGGAGGTAGGGATGCTGCCATAGGCTGAGGGAGACGAGGGCTAACAAGGACACAGCGGGAGCTCTAGACGGAGAGATGGAGCCAGGGACGGGCTGGGGACGTGGCGAGCCCGGTCTTACGGGGGGAAACGGTGTTTTGGGCCGCATCCTAAAGGGAAAAAGGGGATTTTGGGCCGGGCCCAAGGTCGGGCGCGGCGGCCATGACGCCCTCCCTCCGGTAACCATGGCAGCGACGGGCGAAATCTCGCGAGATATGCCGGCGCGGGCGATAGGTGGAGCACCAGGTCTCGCGAGAGTTGCGCGGGGGAGGAGGTGAGGGGACGGGCAAGATGGCGTCGGAGGGCGACCTGGGCAGGAAGTGGGACCGGTGTGTGGCGGACTCCGCCGTCAAGCTGGGTAAGGGCGGCACGGGCAGGGTGGAGCGGGAGGGTCTGGGGAAGGGCAGTGGTGGTCCCTGGGGCTCTCCGGAGCTGGGAGAGCGGCCGCCGGCGTGTCCCCGCGGCGCGGGGCCCAGTGTCCCCCTGCCGCCCCGGGTTCGCCTCAGGGCGGTTGTGAGCCCGGGAGAGGCTCAGGGTGGCCGGAGGATCCGCCCTCACAGCTGCCCCTGGCGTCGGGTAGAGCCGGCGACCCTGGGCCTGGCAAGGTGACCTTGGCCGCGGGCTCGGACCCCCGCCGGGCCCGCTCTCAGCTTTGCGCCCTGGCCCGGCCCCGGCTTACCGCGGTCCGGGCGTGTTTGATCTCTGGTTACTCCCTGTGTTGAATGTAAGAGGTTTCCGTGGGAAATCTGGGCTCCGTAGGAAATCTGGGAGGCCTCCCCGCCGGAATGAATGAGCAGTGGGCAGGCACGACCGGGTCCTGGCGTGCCGCGACCTTGCCCGCCTTCGGCTTTGCTGCGACGGTGGGTTTGGAATCAGTCTGTGCAGAGCTGTTCACATCACTCCGTGTGCGAGGGGGGCTGCGTTTATTAAAAGCAGTAGGCAGCGTGACAGGCTGAGAGCTCTGGCACGTGTTACTTAGTACAGCGTGTGGAGTGTGACATTGAGAAGCTCCGTCCGTGTCCCAGCCCTGTAGTTCTACCTTTTCGTTAAGTAGGGGAGCAGTTCTGTTGGATTTTTTCCGTATTTATTTGCCCTTAAAGTGAGAGTTATGCACATGCCTCAGTTTTCTGCAACAAACCATTCACGAGGTTTCACTAAGTACTGTGAGTTTTAGGGGTGGTGGTGGCTCTGGTGGCAGCACCGTGCTCGCCCTGTGGCCGCTGCCAAATGACACCAGGCAGAGCTTGTGGCTTCACAAAATGTGTTTACAAACCCAAAGCTTTAAATGCAATGTATAGAGCAAGAAGTGCAGTGTCTGACAAAAGGTATTCATTCCATGTTGGTGCAGATGTCCCTTTTAGAACCATAAATAATATCTGGGAAATGTGAATGTTTATTTCTTGCTGCTGCAGTGGCCTTGTGCTTGAAAGCTGATGAGGAACTCGGGGGTTTTAGTTGCCTAATACTTTTCCATTAGAAAAGATGTTTAATAATTTTAAGTAAACTGAAACTTCCATTGTTTATAGCAGACCTTTGAAAAGTGTCAAGTGCTCCAGAGCAGTGTTTTTCCTTATGAAATTCTATTCAAGTTTGTCCGACAAACATATCTGGATATGTTTATGTTTCCGTAGCGTTGGTTGCTTTATCATAAAATATTAAGTATGCCAAATTATAAACAAGAACTTGTTCCATGCTGCAGCTGTACATGTCAGAATCCTGTGCATCCTCTGTCCTGAAGGCTGAAAGAAGTGGTTACAGTGTTGATTTCACAGAATCACAGGCTGGTTTGTGCTGGAAGGCACCTTAAAGCTCATCCCGTCCCACCCCTTGCCATGGGCAGGGACACCTTCTGCTGTCCCAGGCTGCTCCAAGCCCTGTCCAGCCTGGCCTTGGACACTTCCAGGGATCTGGGGGCAGCCACAGCTTCTCTGGGCACCCTGTGCCAGGGCCTCCCCACCCTCACAGGGAAGAATTTTTTTCCATTATCCAACCTAACCCTGCTCTTTGTCATTGGGAAGCCATTCCCCCTTGGCCTGTCTCTCCAGGCCCTTGTAAACAGTCTCTTTCCATCTTCCCTGTCAGCTCCCTTCACGTACTGGAAGACTGCAATTAGGTCACCCCAAAACCTTCTTTTTTCCAGGCTGAACAATCCCAATTCTCTCAACCTTTCCTCCCTGCAGAGCTGCTCCATTCCTCTGCTCATCCTGGTGCCTCCTCTGGACTCTCGAGCAGTTCCACGTCTTTCCTGTGCTGGGCCCCAGGGCTGGGGGGAAGCTCTGCAGGTGGGGTCTAACGTGAGTGGGGCAGAATCCCCCCTTTACTCTGCCCACGCTGGGGGATCAGCCCAGGGCACAGGGAGTTTCTGGGCTGGGTCATGTCCAGCTCTCACCCACCAGCACCCCCAGGTCCTTCTCCCTAGGGCTGCTCCCAATCTGTTCATACCTCAGCCTGGATTGATCCTGGGGGTTTCCCTGACCCATGTGCAGCACCAGCACCTGTTCCTGTTAAACCTCATGGGATTCCCATAGGCCACTCCTCGAGCTTGCCCAGGTCCCTCTGGATGGCCCCGTCCTTCAGGTGTGTCTGCACCGCTTAGTTTGGTGTCTGTCACCTGCACTCCTGCCTCTTCAGTGGGCCTTTCATTTTGATTTGGTGTTTTCTTCCATCCTAAAGTGGCAGCAGCACTGCTTTGCCTTGTGCACTGGTGCTCCAGTGCGAGGATTCCCAGCGTTGGCTTCACGAGGATGCTGAGGTCACATGTGCTGCATCTCTTCATCTTAGCACCAAACCCAGTGGGATGGGCTCAGGCACGTGTTTCTCTTCATATGTGAGGGCACTTTTCTGGTTTGTGTGCTTTTACAATTGTAAAAACTAAACAGTAACTGAAGCATTTGCACTGGCACCCTCGTCCATGAACTGTGTGCTGACAACACAAATTTTTCCACGGTATCCCAGTGGGAATGATTGTTTTCTCTGCAGGGACATTAAAACCTTGAGTGGTCGTGTTGATTGGTTTTGTAATATTACTGCAAAGTTTGCTGGAGTTTCCAATAAGTTATCAAGGGTGGTTGTTGTACTGGAAGGATGGAAAGAAAATAAACTTTTTTACTTGAGGACTTAGTTGCTTGTTACATGGGATATAGGATTTGGTAAACGTCTTACTTTTTTTGTCAGACTTTTCCCTTTGGTGGCCACAGTTTCCTTCCCAAACACTCCTTTACATCCTTCCTGAGTGCTACAGCCAGAGAGATCTTTCCAGCCAATGGCTGGGGAAAAACAAACATTGTGATTAACCCAGTGTTTTCCCATTCCATACTCTCTAAATAAAGGAAAGCACTGAATTTCTGGAGCCTTGCATGTGGGACATTTCCCAGTGTCTGTGAGAACTGTGGACAGATAACTCCTGTGGATTAGTTTGAGGGCTGGAGGGACATGGGAAACAGAAAAGGGGGAGAAGGGGAGGTAGAGCTCTCAGGCTGTCTTTATTAGCAATGATGTGGTTTTAAATTCCAGCTGGGGGCTGTGCAGCCTGTCCTTAGCCCGTCAGGATTCCCACTATGCTGCATAAGCCGGGGTTTGTCATTAGCTCTGTTGTTTGTAGTTGTGCAATACTGTTTTAGTTGGAGACTAAGCTCCTGAAAAAAACTTGATCTCCTGCCACTAAAACTTCCAAAATAAATGTTTATCTTGTGTTGCATCTTTTGAAATGCTGTGTTATGTTTTTGAGCTCTTGGTCACTACCTGTGTGGATCTTGTAATTTAGTATTAACTTTTTCCTGTTAGTACCAAACAGAGGATGTTGTCAGGCGTTGTTAAGACAGTATTTAATTTCAAAGAGTAGGTAAACCCGGTTATGCCTGTGCAAGACATTGAGCCATTGTTAAATGGAGCTTGTGGTCATGTCATTTTTATTAGGACTGAGATTTGTTTTGCTAATGAAAAGGCTGTATCTAGGTGGTTTTGTTCTCTTCTGTTCCAAAGGTAGTTGAGCACAGTGTTTGTGGCAGGGGACTGCGCTGTGCTTTCTTAGCTGACCAGGTGGTTTCTGACGGACAGTCCAAGTCTTGCTGGCTCTGGCTTTGCACCATTCTCGGGGCTTTTCACCCAGGCAATCATTTAAAAAAATTCATTTTCTGTTCCTTTTTTTGGTTCTGATACTGATGTTTCGTGCTGAAAAGCTACTTGTTACTTTCTTACAGAAAAGTTGTTTGTTTGGGGTGTGGGAAGAGAGACTCCAGCTACCGAGGCTTTCTTTTCCTTCCCAGCTTGCAAACCTTTCTCAGCTCCTGTGTCCTCCCCAGCCTTCACAGCCATTTCTTCCTTTTCAGTAGAGCTTTGCAGAGGAGAGATGATGAAGTAAACAGTGTTGTGGTCTTCCTCCATCCTGCAGGCTTCAAACCCCGTTCAAAGGGTTGAAGCCTGCAGTTGTTTAACTGATGGATAGTTCACGGCTGTTTATTTGGAAAGACAATTACTCACAAAAGACTGACAGAGGTGGTTTTTGCTGCAAGGCTGTAATTTTGGACAAATTATTATTATGTGCTGTTTCCAGGGGACAGAGAGGCAATAAAGAGTATGTGTGGAAGGGAGGGAAGCTTATGTGCCCACATGTCTTGGTTTGGTTTGAAGCTGTTGTTGTTTTAAATGAGTTGAACACTGTAATTTCCCTGATAGTGGAAGGTAATCCTAGGGAAGCTGTTTGCTTCTTGACTTGCGTGTATGAAGTTGCTGTGTTGAAGTTCATTTTTTTTCAGGAGAGAAATGTTTTGATGTATGTCTGTGATTGACCAAAATTCAGCCTGGAAGCTTGTAAATAACCCAGTGTAGTGATTTCATTTTCCTCTAATCCTCTGTTTTGACATCTGAAAATAAAATGCTTCTAATTTCCATTTAATAGGGGGGTTTTTTTAAGAGAAAAGGGCACTTTGAATTCTCCTGCAACTGTTAACATGATTTCTTTTGGCTTGCATCATCTGGCCTGCTTGAATAGCTGTTCTGTTAATGGCAAGGGTGAAATTGTATTGTTTGTGTCATTCCACAGATTGGATATTTCAGAAAGAATCATTGTATGGATTGCAATGTCAGTATTTTTAAATAATCCTTCACATGGTTATGAATAGGATAAAGTCAGTCTATATAATGATAAAACTTGATTACACTTTCTGGAAACTGGATTAGACTTTGTCTAAATATACAAAAATCCTGAAATTCCTGTTTTGAAGTGGTTTTTTGCTTGGCAGTTGTATCGTGGCCATCCAGTCTAGCTACCAGGTCAGAAGGCTTGTTCTTCCTGTGGGGTTTTGTTTTTAATGCTGGAGAATATGGATATTATGTGAGCACACAATTGCATTGTTGTGTGAGCTTTGTTGGAACCCCAAGTTGTTCTTCCTTGTCGTACAGAAGATCCAGCTCTACTAGTTGTGTCTTACACAGACCAAGTAGTGTAAATATTAACTGCTCATGGCTCAGGCTGTGCAGGGAGGCAGCACAGACAACAAAAAATGTTTTCTTTGGAAGAGGTGGGCAAATGCTGTTCTGAGAATAGGCTTTTAGTCAAAAATCTAACAGCAGTATTTAGTTATGATGTTAGCAGAGCTCTGAATACAATGTCCATCTACAAATTAAGGGGGTATTACCTTCCGTTGGAAGAAAAAGCCAGGAAACTCTTTAGGAATCCAGGTCTCCTCCTAACTGCATTGTGCCCTGCTGTTCCTCTTGGCTGGCACTCCGGATGAGTCAGGGAGTGTGCCCTGCTGAGGTGTGCCCCACCAGCTGTGCCAGCCTGCTCTTGGTGGACTTTGGAGCAAGAGAACCTGAGACAAGAGCTGTGACAATCCATCTGCTAGTGCAGCCTTTGCAAACCCCACATCTCCTAAGCTTTGCTCCATGGGAAACGAGTCCAAAATGCCCTGACTTCCTGGACCTCTGCATTAGTGCATTGATAAGATGCCAGCTCTGCCTTTTTTGGAGGTGGCATGCAATGACAGTGCCCAGGGGAAAGGGACTGTAGCCAAGTGATATCCTGAAGTTTGGTCCTTGAGATGTAGCAGTAGGTGGGAACAAGACTTCGTTGGTTTTTTATACCAGAAACAGTTCTCTGAGAGAATCCTTACAGTGCTGCTGGCACATCCTTGGTGATAATAAATGAATAGCGAGAGGTTTGAGAAGGATCAGGCTCCTTTCCTCTTCATTCCTGCCAGTGAGATGCCCCTGAAACTCTTCTTGCTCTCAGCTACCTCTGTTTCTGAGCTGGGCCAGCAGACGTCAGTACTGGCCAGCCTGTGCTGGGTGGGTGTGAAGCAGCAGCGTTGCCAACCCTCATAGCTGGGCTGCAAAAGCCCTGAGTGTGAGTGCGTTTACTCCTGCTAAATCTTTCTTTTCAGCAATGTTATTGTTTTTATTAGCAGAACATGTAATTGCAGTAGGACAAGGTAAAGTTTCCTGCCAGAGGGGTATTTTCTGTGTTATGAGAATATTGCTGATTTTTTATACGTGAGCTTCTAAAGCAAGCACAGCCCTGATGTGTTTAAAAGCTTGGTGCAATATTGATCACAGAATTCCAGAATGGTTTGGGTTGGGAGGCACCTTAAAGCTCAAAGGAGGCACCTTAAGGAGGCACCTTAAAGTCCTACCCCCTGCCATGGGCAAGGTCGCCTTCCACCACCCCAGGTTGCTCCAAGCCACATCCAACCCAGCCTTGGACATTTCCAGGGATGTGGCAGCCACAGCTTCTCTGGGCAACCTGTGCCAGGACCTCCCCACCCTCACAGGGAAGTTGCACTGTCTCATCATTGAGCAGCTTCCACTCCTCTCCCCTTCCCCTTTTAAAGGAGGGAGAAAACATTTGTGCCCTCAGGTCTCACAGTTCATTCACTGGTGTGAGGCTGAAGTTCCTGGTCCAGTATCACCGTGATTCCTTGGGAGATCACGGGCCTTCGTGCTGCTGCCTGTGCCTCTGCAGCAGTGCTGATGTTTACCCAGGGTTTGCCTTTGAGCAGCACTTGACCTGACCCCGAGTGCTTAAGGGTGAAAGCAGCCCCTGAAAGCATGTCAGGATTTTTGATTATAATGATATTTGGATATTAATATTTTGTTATTCCAATTCTTCTGTGTTACTACAGTCAGATGCTAGTATAAAACAAAACACTCTTTTCTTCTGCTTCTTTCTTGAGTACTTGGTATATAATTTCATTGTGTTTTCTTCTCATGTCCTTGCTCATTTTTCTGTCTGCTCTGCAAACAATCCACACCACAGGGGAGATGGGAATGAAAGCTTCAAAGCTGGTGTTTGAAGAAAATCTGATTCCTGCCACTAAGACCTTGCAAAGAGTCTGCTTAAAATTAATTCTCTCCGTAAATAGGTGATTTCATGGTCTCGGATTTCTAACTGGTGCTAAGTGCTGCCCTGTGAAGGCCCTGGTGTATGAAGGCAGCTTTCCTCCACATTTTTGCGAAGCAATTCTTTATGTATCTTGTCAGAGTGGGATTGGAGGCTGAAGCTCTCAGTTTTGTATTAGTGTGTGTGGAATGGCAAAGGAAAATAATAGTTTTCATTTTGGGATTAAGTAATTGAAAACCTTCCAGCTGCTATAGTAACAGCAACACATCTGCCAGATGTCAATAAGCATATTTTAATCCTTCTATTTTAAGTTTCAAGCTATTGAAGCAAAGTACATCTAGGTGTGGCTGTGTTAATAGCTGCCTCAGCCTGTAGCTACTTGGGTAGCCTAGGAAAGAACCGTGTAGCATCACTCTTGGAGCGACCGCTGATTAAATTTATAGAAAAAGCTTTTCCCAGATGTTCTTATGGGGCAGGAGCCCATCCTGAAGATTTGTGTTTCTCTCCGAGACACTTTTATGATGTCCTGTTGGGTATACAGCGCGTGCTCTCCTGCGTGTTAGATTGATTGGAGGTACTGGGACGTTTTTCTTGGAAGGTGTAAGAGCCAAAAAAGTAGAAAGAAAAAGTTTTGGCGCCTGGGCTTGCTGCCTAATGCCAATTCCGTGTGGCTGGGATGCTCTGTGTGGCTGGAACGCGTAGTGGGGAGCAGGGGTGAGGTGCCCACACAACTGTCCTGTCCCCTGTTGACAGTGTAAACGAGTTTAGGCTGAAGTGATGGATGTGGGGTGGAAGAGGCTGTTTTTCTAGTTAAACATTTTAAACTGTCAGAGAAGGTGAAAAATGGATTGTACTCTTTCCTGTGGCTTTTTCCTCTGAAGAGTCTGTCATGCAAGAAAGGGAGGGAAAATGTGCCTGGCGTGGATCAAGCCCTTTGCTTTTCTGTGTTCGTTTGTTTTTATTGTAAGATAAACCTTTCATGTTTTATTGTTACGAAGTTAAAGCCTGGCCTAGACGTGCTGATCTTTAGGAGGAACAGCTGGAGTGTCCCCTGGTCAGGTGGGAGGCTCTTTGAAGCGACATGTTGCCTCTTTAAGAGGAAATGGAGCATGTGAGAACTTAAACCTGTAAAACTCATCATCGGCTCTGCCATTGTTTATCTCTGGTGTAACTTTATATAGAATTAAAGTGAAATGCATTACTTTGCTCCCGAGGCAAGATGGTTTTGCTCCCCCTTGGTCTTGGAGACACAGGAAATGACCACATAACCACAAATACTTTCTAGTGGAATGAAGATGAGTGACAAACTTCCCACAGAAAGAGGTTCTTAACCAGATGGGCTAAGGAATTAAACATAGCTGAAGGTTCTGCGTTTAAGTTAAAACCAACTTCTAACTGTTCAAACCAAGTAGAAAAGAGTGAATGCTGTACGTGCAGTGGCTGGTGTGAGAGGCAGATCTGGTGTTTCCAGTGGACGGGGCGTTGTGAGCACAGGCTGTGCCTCAGTCAGGAGAGGAGTGAACCAAGCTGCCTTTGAGATGAGGAAGGCTCAGGTACTGCTTTGGCTTTGTTTCTCAAGTTGCCTTCTTGTACAGAAAGCCAAAATCCAGTAGCTGTCAGATCCCTTCCTTCGCTTCTCTGTAGCATTTTCGTTACTTAAAGCAAGGTCTTAGCTATCTTCCCATCATTTTTTTGTACTAATTGTCACTGCAGACTCCTTACTGGAACAAAGTGCAGTGATAGCCTCTAAAATTGCACAAAAAATGCATTTGCATGAAGAAGAACAATCCCTTCAAATGAGCTGCTTCAGAAAAAGCTTTCTTAAGACAGAGTAGTTTTTCCTAAGTCAATCATGCTGGACCACATCTGTTTAACAGTGGTGTTGGTGTGGGGGAAGGCCTAGTTTGTGTTTTAGGCTTAGGCTGAATCGCAGTTGACATAAATAATAAATGTTTCACTTTTTAAGTGTATCCTGTAGCTTCCCCCATGGCCAACAGGAAGCAGCATTGATGGCATCTGAGTGGAGCCCTTACAGAGGGGCTGCAATGTGAGAGAACATCTGAAGGAGGTGAAGAGAGTACGAGATAATGATAATTTCTGGAAGTAAATGGAAAGAAACTGTATTAATTATAGCTGCTTCCTTAGTGCAGGGTTGTCTCAAGACAAGACAGGAACCAGTTCACCACCAGGCTGGTGAGAAGAATGTGGGTTTGACTGGTAACGTGGAAAATGTGGTGACATTAGAAACTGCCCAGGCTGTGCATGGAGATGATGCAGAATTTGTCATCCTGTAAATCATTTCTTATTGATTAGCTAAACTATTTGGATTGGCAGAGGGGATCTTCCTGGGGACAGGAAGTGTAGGACCAGGATCGCTCCCTCATGGCAGGGCTGCTGAACCAGGCAGTTCAAACAGTCCTGGGGCTGTGTGAACAGAGAGAATTCCTCCCCACCAAGTCCTTGTCAGCCCTGAAGTGCAACAGCCCAAACCAAACTGGCACAACTGCAGATTGTAGGAACAGGCTGGCAGAGGAGCCAAACAGGATGAATTCTGGAAGATAGTAATTATCCTTAATGGCATAAACATTGTGGGAGAGCAAGCACCAGCTGGACTATAGCAAAGGTACGGCAGGAAGGCTCTGTTGGGAGGGGGTTGGGGGGGATTAGAGGGGTGAGCTGTGGCTCTGAGGAAGGCCTGATGTCTCTTCCAGGCCGCGGCTGAACACTGCTCAGTGCCACGGGTCTGAACAAGCTGCTCCATGGAGTGTCTCTTACTGTCTGAAAGGCACAAAAACCGTGAGGCTCTGAGCAGACATCTGAGGATCTGAGACTTTCCTTTAGCTGTGCAAATGATTAGAGTGAAAACCTGACCTTCCGCAAAGTGCTCGGGCTCTAAAATGTCTGGGGGAGTTATGTCAGGATCGCTTGGCAGGCGGTCAGAGCTCTTCCTGCATGTTTTGTAAGCCTACTCCGAAGTTGTAATGACCTGGTAAAGTAGTTACCTCTGGCACAACTGAAATCTGTAGTAAAATGAAAAGGGTTTTCAAATCAACTCCCATTTCCAGCTCTCAGTAAATACTGATAGTAAAGTCCTAGCAGAGAGTGAACGTGAGGAGGTTTGCTCAGATCACATTTGCTCACCTCTGTTATAATATTCGGGGGTTTATAATCAATAAAAAACATGGGATGCTTAGTTAAGGTACGAGGTGGTGCATCCTAATGTACTTAGGATGTCAAGTGATTTTTGAGTTCCTCAATAGAAATGATCAATATACTTTTTACAAGGAAAACGTTTTGAAGAGCACAAGGAAACTTTAAAAAAAGAAATGTCATCCTATATGCCATGAGGGTACAGGATCCTTGGCATTGTTCTGGACTCAACTCACTGATGCATCCAACAGGATCACGTGCTTTTAGGAATATTTTAAAAGTATGTATTTTAATTAATAAATTTATTATATTTAAATTAAATTTCTTGTATTGAAAGGAGAGAATTGAAACCCATAACAGGATGTGTTTGCTGCAAAATAAACCTGAAGCTGTTGATTTGGTTTTTTTAATGAGCATATGCATGACTGATTTTTTTTTTTCCTTTTTCAAACTTTTGTACTTCCATGCCTTATCTAAAATTCTTGTCTTTAGTGGACATAATTAAAGGCAGAATTTTCCCACTCAGCTGCAAGTTTTCACTGTTATATTTATTGGGGTCCTGAGAGGAGTTTTGCAGACTTGCACAAAATCATAAGCTCACCCTCCAAGGAAAGCAAAAAATTATTTTTAAATACACTGAGTTTTTTAATGGTGCTGAATAATTTTGTTTGAACTGCTGCAGTTATTTCTATATATAGTATAAGGATGTGAAAAGTCATTCACTCCTAATGTGTTTAAATATGCTCCATAATGAATGTTGTGGATGTGAAAGACAAGCAGCCTGGAGCTTTCTTTGTAAGGTATAGGGTAACACAAAGCTTCAAAGTTCTGCTTCCCTCAGGACACACATTGAAGCAGTTAAAGTAGTGAGATAACCGAACTACAATGAGATATTCATCTGCAGAATCTAAAGCTCAAGGACACAATAAGTTTTCATTTAAGTGTTTCTCATTTGCTGACAATGAGCCAAATAAATTTTAATTCCACATTGTAGATGGTGACAGAAATTCAGGAACTTTCCCTGGGATGAGAGTCTGGTTTGTTTCCCAGACATTTCTGATAATGTACTTATTACATATGTTGGGATTCTAATCTGAATTAGCTGCTTACAGTACTTAAGAAAACAAGAATTGCTTTTTTCAGATTTGTTATGTAAGAACTCTTTGGTTTGGTGCACTGAAATAACATGTAGTTGGATAGTCACAGTCTGATGTTCATAGTCTGATATTCCCGAGTTGGAATAAAGAATTACTGTAAAGACTTAAATAATTTTCCATTATTTTGCTTTATCTCTGTCCTCACTCGCTGCATTTCTTCTTACAGGTGCTGGATTTGGATTAGGAATTGTTTTCTCAGTCATCTTCTTCAAAAGTAAGTACACTGCATTAGTCTTGGCTGCCTGGCTTCTCAGTTTCTATGTGTTGTAGGTGCAGTTAAGTCTTTGAGGCATGTAAAAGTTAATCAGCTTGTTAGACCAATTCTTCCATTGTTTTTTTGTCCTGTCTTTTCAGTTGAAATGGGATTCCCAAAACTTTGAGCTGTTGTGTAACAAGGTTGTTATCCATGGCACCTCCCTGAGCTCCTCCTGTGCTCAGCTCAAATCCTGGAATTGCAGGAGACCCTGAGCCAAATCACTGGAGCCATGTGTCTAGACATCAGTTTATGCCAGCCTCACCAGGGCTTTAAAACCGATCTTAGTTCTTCAGTTGTGCTTTAAAACAGAGTAATTTTCAGTAATACCTTGCATTCAGAGATTGCTCTCTGTTAAATTCTAAACTTGTGTTACTGGGCTGGTTTGGAGGATTTGAGAACTTGAAAATGCCTAGAATGTATCTTCTAGTAATTTGTTCTTTCTTGGTGCTTATGGAACAATATATAACAAACAGCTTTCCTTGACTTTACTTTTTCCTCTCTGCTTGCCTCTTCCACAGGAAAGGCATGGCCTATTGCGTTTGGGTCAGGGATGGGGTTAGGAATGGCTTATTCCAATTGTCAACACGACTTCCAGTCTCCCTATCTTCTCCATGGTAAATTTGTAAAAGTAAGTATCAATGCCACCTACTACTGATTGGTAGCTGTTTGTAAGTCAGCATATCTATTTACATGGATATTCCTCTGCCTTTCCCAAAGGAGTGCTAGTAGGAAGCAATTTGTGTTGCCAAAGCTGGGATGTTCCCCTGCTCTTTAATATCTGGTGTGTTTAACAGTAAATTTACTAGACTGAATACATGGAATTTGTTTAACAGATCCCACAGGTAGCTTTTTCCACGGCCTGAAAGCACAATAAAAATACATGTCAGAAAAGCAGAAAAACTAAACTAATATTAAGGTTCTTCAGACTTTAAAGGAGATGAGCTGGGAAGAAACTGAAAGTCATGTCAGGCATGTCAGGTAGATCTGCCTGTGGAAGCAGATCTTTGATCTTCTGTAGGGTTTGGGGTTTTTTTCAATATGAAAACACTGATCACTTGTAAGTTTTGTGGCTTATTTGTCTGGATAATAGCGTAGTAGTTAGTCTGGAAGAAGATGTACCCTGTAAGCAGTTTTGAAGAGGATAATTTCAATGAGTTCAGTATTAACACTGAAGTAAAATATTTTTAAATATTTTACCATGCTGAAGTAAAACATTTAAAAATAGATTAATTAGCAGGAACCATTTATGCACTCACAAACTGGCTGCAGTGCACCAGTCCACAAACTGACTCCATTAGTGTTTTCTTAATTTCTTCATGTGTCAAAGTCGGGGCTGTTCTTGTGGTAATTTATCATTGTGGCATCTGGAAAACAAAAGGAGTGTGTGTTTTGGATCCACAAACCCATGGCCTGGTTAAATCATTTCAGTGACCCTGGTGGAGAGGCATCCACCAGGACATATTCACAGTTACTTCAGCACTTCAGAAAGTACCGAGGTAAAACACTCTGCCAGGAGCTTTTCATGCAGGACACAGAGTGCAGAAATCCCTCCTGTGTCCCTTCTCTGCCTGGTGCAGGAGGCCTGCAGGTGTTTCCAGGCATTTCCTGATGCTCGTAGAGCTGCAAGTTGAGCCCGTCCTCCTTAGATTTACTGGCAGATGAGCTTTTGCCAGCCTTTTGCAGCCGTACCAGACAGACCTGCTCACAAATATTTTCTCCAGTTGCCTGTTAAAGGGATTCTCCAACAAATAAAATCTTTGGAGAGCAATAAACAGAAACTGACTTGGATGCAGCTGATCGGCATTGCCAGCTACTGCCCAGAATCAAAAATCTGTGTGGCTCTTCTGGCCAGATTTATTAACATTAAAAAGTGTTAGTTTTCCACTCCATCCTGAGGTTATGCCTCCAGTTTGTCTCCAAAAAAAAGCTGGAATGACATGTCTGTGGCTTCATGTGAGTGATAAATGCACTGCTCACATGTTCTGAGAGAGCATTATTCATTCAAGGATGCTTGTTCCTAGGGATGTTGGGCAGCAGCAAACAGAGTGTCCAGTCACCCTAGGAAGGGATTTTATTTGGATTAAGGACTAATCTGGAGCAGGGGTGGTCCTTGGAAGCATGAGGCAACTGGAAGGACACTTCAGATGCCTGCATGGCACAAGACAAATAGTTTCCAGTGCACTGTCTCCATGGCTTTCTCTGGCACAAAGAGGCTGAGAGAGGGAAAACTCGGCAGAATCCATCTAATGGTTAATGTCATTAATTCCCTCCAAAATGTCATGTCATGGGTAATGGCTCCAGGGTTATTACAACAAAATTATTTCATTTCTCTTGGTTAGGAACATGGAAAATATTGTTGAATTATCGCTCATCTGTTTTTTTCCTAGAAAATTTTGTTATAACTAAACTCTGTAGGATTTCCTTTACAAAACTGAGTTCTGTTCAAATGCTAACTTGTCAAAATGAGAGAATCTGCAAGAAAATCAGCTTTATTAGAGAGAAATGTAACACGAGTTAACTTGGACGAAATTATTTCTAGTTTTCTGAGCCTGTCAAGTTCACAGGATCACAGGAGAACTCAAGTTGGAAAGGACTTCAAGGAGGTCATAGGGGTCAGCTGTGAGGTCAGACCAGGTTGCTCAGGCCTTTATCCAGTTGGGATTGTTGATTGTTCAGGATCAAATTCTTAATTCTGAGTCCTGAGTCAGAATGAGAGAGGACAGAGGACCTTCACAATACCAAATAATCAGGAGATGTCAGAGTGACTTTGCAGCTGTTTGGCTGTACCTTGGATCATCACAGTGCCCATCCTTTCAGTTAGAAATTCCATCATGAAACCCCAACACCAGTGCAGAAGCCATTCATCTAGGCCAAAAGAATACTTAAAATGCAGAAAAATTCTAATTTATGGTCAGAATTTTCTGAGGGCTTTTTAAGTAATTTGATCAAGTGGATTTCACTGTGACTTCAGCAGAATTTAAAATCATCTCACAATTATTTCAAGGCTTAAAATGTTATGGCTGTGAATTACACGGCCTAGACTTCCTTGCAAAATGGAAAATATCCTGGTTTTCAGGTTATTTAACCTGTATGATCACTCAAACCCCACAATCCTGTACTTTGGTAGGAATGTGGATTTATATTGATGTGCAAGAACACAAGAAGGCAACTGCAGCCTTTCCTCTTGCCCTTTGTGGCTTTGATTTCAGTCTGATTTCTTTTTAGCCTGTGAATAGATACCTTGACCAATAATGTGGGTTTTTTTTGAAGTACTCGATTTGTCAGAGTGAAGGGTTACGCATGAAAACATCGCATGCTTCTGGCATGGAAACAGCTGCTTAATTCCTCCATACGCAACTACTTGCTTTAGCAAAGGATGAAAATGTTCCCATACCCTCTGGAAATGTTACAGAGCTCCGTGACTTGCTTTACATCCTGCAGCACCTTCCATGTAAGGAACCCAAATAGCTTTTTAATAATATAAGCCTTCTTGCTTTACAGGAACAGTGACTAATGGCTAAGACTATCCCAGTGGGAAGGAAGGAGAAATCAGTGATTATTCCTCAGGAATACTGAAGTGCCCCTGGAATAAGCCAACATTCTTCAGTAACGATCACCAGTAACTCTTTATACTCCAACAAACTGTTTCTGTCTATGAAACAAAGTTCTGTTGCTTGTTTTGTATCGTGTCTGAAAAGTGCAAGGAAGAGCTCTTCTGGGAAATAAATAAAAGAAAACTGGCCTTCTCTGGTGTGTTGACTTTGTATGTGAGTGAGAGAGAGGGAGAATGGAAGGAGAGAACTTCATTTGGATTAGCCAGCAGCTGGGACCACCTGGGCCACTGGGAGAGCTCCTCAGCAAAGCCAGCCGTCGTCTGTTCCTCCCCACTCCTGAGAGCAACCCCCATCCACCATCCAGTTCAAAGAAGCATTCCCACCTCATAAATCACCCACTAGACCCCTGCTGCTTGTGCCGGTGTTTGGAGAGGAATATAAATACTCCTATGTCCTGTCTGTACAGTTGCCCTTTAAAACTGGAATTTTGTCCTCTCAGAAGAGGCAGAATCAAAACGGGTAAATCCAAACTGTGTGATGGATGCAGCCAGGCCCCACTGTCTGTTGTAGCTTTGGGTCATGGAGTGACCCCCGTTTGAAACTTCCCAGGATAGTGGGTGAGTTAAACACATCCTCATGCCATCTGGCTCTCAGCTTACCCTTTGGGCTGATTGGTTTTGCACCCCTCTTCCGTGGGAGAACAGAGAGGTTTCAATGTCTGGGAATGGGTCACAACTACTTAAAGCTCTTTATTGCCTTGGAAAGACATTGCTCCAAGCGCTCCCTTCCTTCCATCTACCCCAGTCCTTGTGATGCCTTCTTGGCACATTGTCTGCTGCTCTTCCCCTGGCTCAGGAGCTTGTCTTCACTGCTTCTTTACTCAGCACAATTTTCTAGCTCTGGAGATGACTCTCTCAGATCTCTTTCCTTTGTCCCACACTTGCGTGTTGTCCATGTAGCACAAGGAGTGAGTGCATGGCTCAAGATGGAAATGCAATGGCGTAGCTTGATACAGAGCTTCCCTTTATTGAAAGCCTGTTGGGCTGCACGGTGAGTGCTGATAGATGAAAAAGTGACAGAGCAACTCCTCCCCAGAAAGGAAAACAAGTTGTGCGATAGTTGTTTTTTGAATCAAGGAAGGGGATGCACTGAGGACTAGGCTGGAGTTCAGAGGGCTTGAGAAGCTCCTTATCTTAGGGGCCTGAGGTGTGGGTGCTGCAGCAGCACTGCATTCCCACCTCTCCTGGGCACTGCTCTGTGTACCCTGCACTCTGGAGAAACATGTTGAGCTGTGCCCAGAGTCAACAGACGCTGAGGAGCTCGCCCGGAGCAAAGGACTTGTGAAATAAAATAGCTCCAGTGCCAGAGCAGCATTAAGACTGTCAGAGCATGATACCATCCAGGACCATTGCTCCAGCATGTCCTTGTTTTTCCACCTCCTCCCTTGCTGGACTGCATTCATCAGTCAGGTCAAAACAGCTTATTGAAAACAGGATATCTTTCTTTCTTCCCAATTTTGAATCATTTTATCCAGTCCCAATTTTTAATTTGAACTATGTACTTTGGAGCCATAGCTCCTCTGTGGTTTGGAAAGGGGTTTTATTGAGTTCTCTGTGTATGTGCTGCAGTCTGGGAGGCCAGTGGGATCTGCTGGAGAGAGGAGCATCAGCCTGGGCAAGACCCAGGAGAACCAAAAGCGGTGGCAACACCGGACATAGCAACTGTCAACGTTCAGGGAAAGCTTCAGCTCCTGCTGTGTCGTTTGGACTGATGATGAGTTCAATTTTTATTTAGTGTCCCTGGTAACGAGTCACCCTGCGCTTACATGCTCTGCTGCAGCTCTGAGATGACTTCCTAGAGTTAATTCTTACCTTGGGCTACTGTGGCCTGTGATCAAGTGGTTCTTCTGGCCCTGGAACTCAGAGATATCAGTTACAGATATCAATCCCAGTGTGTCCTTTATTGCTAGAGTGAGAATAATCAGAACAAAGGTTCTTGCTCGTTAATGTGAAGTCAACATGGGTGAGTGTGGAAAAAGTGCACAATTCTAAAAGTGGAATTTAAATTTGTCATCGCTCTTGAAATGGGGTAAAAGCTTAACTTTTTGGTTTTCTTCACAGCCGTCTTGCTTATTGTTGTCTGTATTGATGTATATATATGTATATGCACATATAACTACCATGTAAAGGGTCTGTATTTGTTTTGCTTTATTTAATTAAAGATGTATTATCCCAAACCTATTTTTGAACCTGTCCATGTAAGCTGTGCAAAATATCTTCTTGTGAGGACAAGTCTCCTTTTTTCCTCTGTGGGAAGGAGCCTGTACCCTTCCCAGCTGAGATTGGAATAGGAATGGTTTCCTGCCGCTTGATTTCTAATTACATAAATGGAAGGGGGAAAAGTGGAAATTATAAGTACCAAAAGGCATGTTAAATTTAGTACAATACACTCATCTGGAAACTATCATATTTTTCCTTCTTTCTTAAGCCTGCTGAAATCATTGCTTCGTCTGTGGCGTGATTTGGATCGGGACCAAAAAGTGCAAACAAGATAGGGCTGAAAAAGGCAGGTGTCCCTACCCAAACTTAATGAGACCTTTTAGGAGAGAACTTGTATCACAATTGTAACAGGAGTGTACAGTGAGTAAGGAAACTGTATCACTACCCAGGAGAAGGGGGAAAAAAAAAAAGCTGTTTGCTGACTAGAACTGGTTTTGAACGTTTAACAACTCCCCAAGTGCTGGACTGACCACAAATCTGCCTCTTTAACAGCTTGATTAGATGTCTGCTGAGGCTTTGAGATGAATAAACAAGTCACGGAAGAGCAGAGACAGCGGGGAAAAAAATATCAAGCTGCTTTTCTATTGTTTATCCGAGTTGTTCGTGTTTGATCAAGATACCGTCATTGCTTTGTGTTCCAATCCTGCCTGGAGCCGTGGCCAAGAGCAGGACCTGGCTGTATGTGGTGCTGTACACACAAATAAAAACCAGCCTCTGCCCTGGAGAATTTACAAACTAAACAGATGGGCTGCAGGGAGGTAGGAGGGTTTGTAATTCCCGTTTTAAAGATGGGAGAAGCTGTAGGCAAGGTCAGGGATAAGTTGTGCAGGGAATGTGGTGTGCAGCCAGGGCTCACACTGCAGTCCAGCAGCCCATCCTTCCCAACTGGTTTTTCAGGTGGTGATGGAGTCTCAGGGGAAGGCTGCCCTTCATAGTCTGGGAGACTCCAGGGGTGTTTGTGCCACCCTTTGCTATCCTCAAATTGCCCCACATTCTTGCTGGCAAATCCCTGAAAAGTTAGGAATGATGTTTTACTGTCCAGAGGGTGATAGTTTATGGAATCACTAGTAGGTGTAAACTGCTGTGATCCTCAATATTGACTTTGGTGATAATCTGAATCTGATAAGGAGAGAAACTACTGAAATGTATTCCCAGTTCTTTGTGCCTCATGGACACTGCTGTGTTAGGCAGAACATAAACATAATACCAGGAGACAGTCATGGCCTTAGTAAATCTACCTTAAATATGAATTTAGGAGGATCAAGGAGACAGCAGCATTCCAGTCCCATGGAATCATGGAATGGTTTGGGCTGGGAGAGACCTTAAAGCTCCCCCAGTCCCACCCCCTGCCATGGGCAGGGACACCTTCCACTATCCCAGGGTGCTCCAAGCCCCATCCAGCCTGGCCTTGGACACTTCCAGGGATCCAGGGGCAGCCACAGCTTCTCTGGGCACCCTGTGCCAGGGCCTCACCACCCTCACAGGGAAGAATTTCTTCCCAGTATCCAATTAAAACTTACTCTCTTCCAGTTTGAAGCCCTTGTCCTGTCACTCCAGACCCTTGTCCAGACTTCCTCTCCAGTAGTGGAAATGCAGCAGTGATGGTATAACTCAGTTCTTCCAGAGAGTTCACATGGATGATTCTCCAATGGAGGAGGAATTGGTTTCCCAGCTATTTTTCTTGGGTTCCCTCTGAGTTTGGGAGCAATGCAGAAGAAATCACAAAGGTGCTGGTTTGCACATGCATGTAGTGGGTGCACAAGTGGACTAAAGGTGACAGGTTGTTGTGGTAGTGATGTGTCACAAGGTACAACTGATGCTGCAGCTGGAAGGGAGAGGGTCGTGGAGCTGGGGAACCCCTGATTTGTGAGTGACCTGCTGGGAAAACCCCATTTTCCAGCAGGTTCTGAACCAGCGAGGCACTGCTGACCCTTCTTTCGCTCCGAGCTGGCAGGGTTTGGTACTTACCCCCATACCACACACACCCCACAGTAAGAAATAAACTTTCTCCTCCTCTCTCACCCCACTCCTGCCTTTGGAAGTAGGACTGGTGCAAATTTTGGCTTGCCAGTTCTGTAGGCAGCTGGATGCAATGTGCACTGTATCTGTACTGCTCGGAGAGTCCAGCCTATAGCCCACCCACAGTGAAATGCTTAACTGAGACTGAAACTAAATGGGAACACAGTTTATGGAAATTCAGCTGTGGATGGCCGTTCTCTCGTGCCTTCTGGCTGTCAGCACTTTGCTGTACAGCACTGCAGGCTGTTGGAGCTGGAGTTTCCTCGTGGTGCTGGATACCCACCTCCTGGAGCTTATAAAGATGCTTAGAAAGTTGCTGGTGACTAATAAATCACTCTTCATCTCTAGTCTTTATTGGTGGTGCTTGTAAAGCCTCCAGCTCTGGGTTAGGAGTGGATGCCCCTTCCTGGAAAAGGTCATACCCTGATCAGTTCAAATTCAGTTCATAAATCATGCAAAGGAGTGTGTTTCTTTTTAGAGGTTTTAGAGGATATTCTTCCTCCCCCTCAGTGCTGCACTCAAAGTTGTTAGCAGTGAGAAACAGCTAGACCCAAACCCATTACTGCTCCCATGAGCCATGCATTCCCTGTGGGTTTGGACTGAAGGACACAGACCTGTTGGAGCAAGTCCAGAGGAGGCACCAAGGTGATCAGAGGGATGGAGCAGCTCTGCTGTGAGGAAAGGCTGGGAGAACTGGGATTGTTCAGCCTGGAGGAGAGAAGGCTCCAGGGTGATCCAATTGTGGCCTTCCAGTGCCTGAAGGGGCCAACAGGAAAGATGGAGAGAGACTCTTTACAAGGGATGGAGTGCCAGGACAAGAGGGAATGGCTTCCCACTGCCAGAGGGCAGGGCTAGATGGGATATTGGGAAGGAATTTTTCCCTGTGAGGGTGGGGAGGCCCTGGCACAGGTGGTATTTGTAATTTTAATTCTTTATCTGGAAGTAAATATAGAAGGCTGGCAGACAAGTAACTGCTATTTGGTGGGATGCTGTGTAAGTGAAAAAGAAAGTGGAGCAGTGTGGATTTTGGCCCAGTCAAATGTGAAGTTCAGCATCCAGGTGCAACAAACACTGATAATAGCCGGAGATGGTACAGCCTCAGGCATTATGGAACCCTGGGAACTGAAGGGATTGCTGCTAACAGGGAGAGGCACAGTGAGAAGCAAGGCCTGGAGGCCAAAGCTTGACCCATGCAGATGAGCAGTGAGGCACTGAATTAGATTGGGATGAGCTGGTAGAGCCGTGGGAGGATTTTCCAACTCCTGACGTCTTAAATGGAAGTTACTGAGCTCCACCTGGGAGTGACTGGGTGAAATCAAATGACCTGTAACACACATGAATTCAGATCAGATGATCCAACTGTGCTTGTTGGCCGTAAATTCTCTGAAACTCGTAAGGCCACAAAGGTTGCCTGCAGAATTCCTGGTATCTGTCCCATGGCTTAATCCAGCCTGAACTAAAGGCACAGTGTTTTTAGCTTGAGGACCCTGCTCATTAGACACTCCCTGAAGATGTCCCTGGCAGGGCCCTCAGACAGAAGACAACCTATTTCTGTGCTGTTCCTTGCTGCTTTGTTCCTCAGCTCCTCCCTTTTGGACTGTTTTCCTTGGGTTTGTTTGAGGGAATGGCTGATGGTGTGCACTTCCCCCGCTCCTTTTTCCAGGCACGGGGCCCATTTTTTGTTTAATTCTCTCTGAAGATGACATGGTTCCTTAGATAATCTGTCGAGAGATGGGGTATTTCATATGTCAATAAATACATCTTTGGATGATGGGTGGAAGCCTGGGGCTGGAGCTGCAGGAGTGTTAGTGGGATAGGAGTGGAGGTGCCCTGGAATGGCTGCATGGGAAAGCCCACATCCTGCAGTTTGCACCACATCAGGTAGGACAGGGAAAGTGAGTTCAATGGGTCCTTTTACGGCCTGAGAAATAATTCCTTTAAATCTTTGGGAGCATCCTAGCAGGCGACATGCTTGTGGGAGGCTCTCGTTTACTATCTGCAAAGTCATGGATTTTATATCCATATTAGGTATAAATAGAGGTAGGCTGGCAGATAGAAGCAAGGTCACTGTGACTCCTCCGAGCACCGGATGAGCTTACAATTATTTAACTGGGGCTTCAGATTTAACTCTTGTCGTGCACTGCAGCAGCCACTGTTAAAAAATTAAAACCTGAATGATGCAAAGTTGGTCTAACACGGATGTCTCAGCCTGTTCAGGAAAGCTGTGATAAGCTGAGAACTCCTGGCCACTCTCATTTCATTCCTCATCAGCTGCAGTAATAGTCTCAAAAATCCTAATCCTGCTCCAGGGCAGGAGGAGAGGGAGGCAATAAGCAGATTTCTCAGGGTCCCACATTTCTGATGTTATGAACCAGACCCTTTAAACTATGAAAATCACGTTATCACTTTAAGAAGTGTATTTGGATTTGTGTTTTGGAAGGTGGGAGGACTGTGAGCTGAGGACTTTAATCTGTTAACAAATGCATATATATTTTCTTTTTCTCAGTCGTCCTAATTCTAAACAACACTGACACTTGGCTGTAGCAGGACTTTGAAAAACTGGCACTTTAAGGCTTCTGATTTTGAGTGCTTCTTTTCAAATCCAGAGAGTTTGTGCACAAGGCTCTTCCCATGCAAGGGCTGTGCAATATTGCTCTGTGAGTCACCCCGTTTCAGGCGGGTGCTGGTTTCCTTTCAGTAATGTGCAAAATGTTCCCTGCACACATGTGGATGTTCTAAGTTTGTCCTGCTGCTTGACAGCTTGGAGGAGCTTCGGTGCCAGAACTGTCTCTGAACACACACAAGCACCTATTGTGACGAGGCCTGAGCCTGGCTGGGGCCTTCAGGCAGTGCTGCAAGAAAAATAATTAATATAATAAGAGGTTCTGAGTGATTGCAGCAGGGGGAAGTTGTGCAGCAGAGAATAAGATGGTTATCAGAGGGGAATTAACTGGTCGCAATGGAGTTGGAGGAAACTGGTTATTTTTAGAGTAGAAAGAAAAAAAAGCTGTGTGAACTCGTAGGGACGAGGGCACCTGCAAACGAAGCCCAGCAGCTTCTTCCCAGCCCCCCCTGCTCAGAACTGCCCCTGCAGACACAAACTGAATGGGAGAAGGATTTTGCATGACCTGAGTTGCTGGGGAAGCGAGGGAGGGAGGGATGGAGGGGCCTGGAGTGCCTGGGAGCGGCAAGGTGGAAAATGGAGTGATTAAACACACTTGGACTTGCTCAGGGATGGGAGGGGAACGTTTTTACTGCTGCCCCAGGGCCCCAAAATGCATTGGCACGGCACTACAGAGAAACCACTAATCCCAGTGACCGAAGGGAGGGAACGGGATTTTCTCCCGCAGCCCCCCGTGGAAGGGAAGGCTGATGGGATTAGAGGAAACAGCTGGCTCGAGTCGTGCCCTGCGGGAGCTCGCATTCCCGGGGCCGGGGAGGAGAGGAGCACTCCGCTGCCGAGTCGCATTCCAGGTCATTTGCTGAGCCCAGATGTTTTCTAATGGGCTCTCTGATAAATCCTTTTCCTTCACTACTGAGCACAGTCCCTGCCAGCCAGGTCTGTCCCCAGATCTTGCCTTTGCAGTCCAGGCCAGCCAGCCAGATTCCCACCAGGACTCGTTCCTTTCCGCTTTGCCTGTACGGAGGGATTCAGCCCAGAGCTCAAATCCGGTGTCCTGAACCTGCGGCCTGATGGAGGTTGCTGTTCCCAATTCCTCCCCGGCTGAACGTTCCCTTCCAGCCTCTCCTCACCTCCCTGCGTGTTGTGGAGCCCAGTGAGTGCTCTGGGTGGATTGGTCTGAAGGAGCAGGGAGGGGCTGTTGTACCCACGTGCTTTGGGGGAATCTTAGGAAGCAAGGATGGTGTTTGTAAGGAGGGATTCACCCTTGCCCGGGGGTGCTGGAGCTGCACGGATGTGAGAGCTTGTGCTAGCAGGAGGGGGAGGATGTGGTCCTCACACCCTTCCAGCCACCACTGTCCCATCCCTCCAGCTACCTGAGGTGGAGATGGGAAATCATCCCTCAGCTTTTTTAGTAGTTAAATCTTTGCCCCTTTCTCCTGGCACGAGTACAGCTCCATTCATCCAGGGTGTATATGCCCCTGTATTACACACAGCAGTTTGGGGTCCTGGTATCTTGGAGATGACTTCAGGCTTATTTAGGAACCAAAAAGTTGGAGTTTAACCCCAGCAGGTCTGGTGAGAGAATCATAGAATGGCATCACAGAATGATTTGGGTTGGAAGGGACCTTAAAGATCATCTTGTTCCAGCCCCGGCCTAGGGCAGGGATGCCACTCACACTAAATCAGGTTGCTCCAAGCCCCCTCCAACCTGGCCTTGATCAACCTTGATCCAGCCTCTCCCAGAAGGGAGCTGATAAAGAGCTGTCTTTATTTCAGGGGCCAGCAGTGCAATTCTGCACCCATTTGCAGATCAGGTGCAGAGGTGAGGGGAGCTGGTCTGAGATGGGCAGGGTGGTCCATGGCAGAGCCAGGCATCAGGCTCCCAAGTCCCCTGTGGGTCGTGCAAGGGGCTTTATCCCCCGAGAGCACTTCCTTGGACTCTGTGTGGTTTATCTCAGGGGGAAGAGATGGAATTCAGGCCCAGCTGCAGCATATGTGCAGGGCCATTCTCCCCACACTGCTCCCTGCAGCCCTTCATGGACACACACACACTCTCCCCACTCATTTCCCACCCGCTTTTCCCCCCATGTGTTTTCTAGCATCCCACTGTGGGCAGGCAGGGAGCCTTGGACTCCGCACTGACACAAATAAAAGAAAGTTTTATTTTTAACTTACACCCTTTTAATTCTCGCGCCCACAGTGCCAGGTCCTGTCCTGACAAGCTGGGAGCCCCTGGCACTGTGGGCGTTTGTCAGCAGCCCGAAACAGCAACAGCGGGCGAGGGAGGGATGTCCTGGGTTTCTTCTGTGCCCCAGTGCACGAAGCCTTGGTGATCCAGCAACAGGGAAAGGGCTGAGGGGGAAGGCATGGGGGGTGTGGATGTTTTGGGCAAGACTGTGTGTACCTGGTGGAAAAACAGGATGGAATGGGCTGTCATCGAGGTGAGAGTGAGGAGTTGTGTCGCTCTCCACGTCGCACCACGGTGTGAAAACATCACTGTGCTGTGGCACGGCTGTTTTGGGGGCCGGCAGCAAACTCCCCGAGCCTGCAGGGAGTGGGAGCTGGTAAACAATGGGGTGATGTGTGCAGCAAGAGCCCAAAGCTGCTGCTGAAGCCAGAGCCCCTGTCTAGGGAAGAGGGGCTGGCCGCTGAGGTTGGCTCCTTTCCGGCTGGCGCTGCCTCTCTGCTCTCCCTCCTGCGGAGCGGCTGCCTCTGCTCCGTGCCTGAGTCTGTCCAAATGACATCTGCAGGCATCGGGTCATCACTCCTTGTTCTGGCTGTGATATCACATTGCCAAGGAGAAGGGGAAAAGTCTTGTTTGGCCCAGGGCTTTGACAGCCTTTCAGCAGCTTCTTTCATCTCCCAGCCAACCCGCTCTGTCCTGCAGCACCTCTGCCTATTCCTCCTGACACCAGAAAACCTGAACCCTACTCCTCCTGCCTCCCCACCCCCAGATTCACAGATTGCTGTTTCCCTTTCATGCTGTTTACAGAACTGGAACAGGGATGAATTAGTAGGAAGCAGTGAATGAACTGCACGCTGGCTCACAGCTCCTTGCAGAGCAATCACACCCCAGAGCCAAGGGTCCCGCAAAACCCATCCAAACACCGAAGCATGGACCTGGAAACACTTGGCTGAATTTCACCTTAATGCCCGTGGTCTGCTGCTTTGTAGCTGGTTGCATCTACATCTTGTTTTTCCTCATGAGAAATTGCTTCAAAGTCTCAGATGTCCCTTATTCACTCATATTATTCAGAATAAAGTAGTCTCCTGGGCAGGAGTTTACTGCTGGTCATGCTGGCCATGGGGAGCAGGTAGAGCATTGGTCAAAGGCCCCGGTTCTGCAGTGGGTGAAAATGCTGGGAAATGAGATTTCGGGCACCTGCCGGGGTGTGTGGTCATGGCCAGAGGCTGTTCTTCTGTTGTTGGCCATTTCGGAGCTGAGCAGTGCAGTACAGTTTGGGGCTGGGTAGGTTGCATCTAGCAGGATAAGAAAGTGATGCTGAAGGCAGCTTTTTGCCACCTTGTTTACAAATCCCATTATCCTGGATCTGGAAGGAACCGAGCAGCAGGAAACCATTCCTTCACTGGCAGCCTGCAGCCTCCTCCAGCAAACACCCAGCCCCAAAGCCTCTCCCCACAGCTGCCGTCAGGGCACTACCAACACTTCTCTCAGCACAGCTGTTGCTTCTTGCCATCTCCCCTTCCTGCTTCTCTGATCTCTGTGCAAATCCTCACACCAACAGCAGCCAGCAAAATCCAGCCAAGCCTGGCAGGTATCTTTTGATTTGGGTAGTGTTTAATGTGGGGGCCTCTTTAGATTAATTGTGCCTGAACAGAAACAGAGCCCTTCGGTCTCCAGCAATTACCCTACCTGAGAGATAGCCATGAATGGGCCTTCACTGGCATGGGGTTTGGCTGTTAGTTTTTTAATGGGAAGGGGAAAGAGGGAAAGAAAAAAGAAAGAGAAATAAGACAAAAAGAGGAGAAAGAGGAAGGGGGGGAAAAAAGGAAAAGCGAAAGAGAAAACTGTCGTCTCAAGTGCTGGAGAACTTCCCCAAAGTCTTCACTGCAGCCAGGACTCTGCCCTGCACACTCTCTATAAAGAACTATGTTTAAATAAGAGTTGTTGGCGTTCAATGAGCCCAATCCAGGCTGTTTATGCCACTCTGGGAACAAGTGCTGGGACATTCCCTTAGGCTCTCCTGGCCAAAGTCCCCTCGTTTTGTGGCCGGCCATTTCCAACGGGGTCTCCCCGTTAGCTCTAACACTTGCCGGGGGTTTCACGGCCCGGGTCGGTGGGTGAGCTCCGTGCCCGGGGTGTTGGGGCTCCGGCTCTCGTCTCCGAGCCGGGTGGCCGCGGGGGCTGCTCGGGGTTCTCGGTGCGCCCGGACCCCGGCGGGGGGGGCGGGCGCTGCCGCCGCCGCTCCCTCGCTCCCTCCTCCGGCCGGCCGTCCCTCCCTCCTTTCCCCTCCTCTCCCTTCCCAGCCCGATTGTGCAATCGCGAGTGGCGGGGCCGGCGGCACCGCCGGGAGCCCGGCACCGGGGGGAGGGAGGCGGCAGCTCCCGCCCGCCCCGCGCCTCCCTCCGTGGCCGCCCCGCCGCGCCAGGGATGCGGCAGCCGCCGGGCACCGCCGGGCCCCGGACCCCATGGGATGCGCCCGCCGTCGCCTGGCTGGTGAGTAGCCCTTGGCTTTGTGTGCCCCCCACCCCTGCCCCGAACCTGCTGCTTTTTCCCCGCACCAGATTTTCCACCTCTTTTCCTCTCGCTTCTCGTTTCCCCCCCGCCGGTGATGGATGGCCGGGAGGATGAGGATGTTGCCACGGGCAGAAATCGGTCGCAGATGAGGCGGACTTGGGGGGGATCTGCTCGGCAATCGTGAAACTATTTCCACCGCCGCTTTAGCTCGAACAGAATAAAAGCCTGGGAGCCGGGGAGCCGCGCTGTGTCGGTCTCACATCTGTGGTACAGAATCCTTCCCTCCTTCCCATCCCTGTCGGGGTTTGAAACAAAAGTGCCGAGGAAAGAACAGGAACGCTCAGTATCGATTAACCGCACCACCAGCGGACGTGGGGTAGTTCAACGATCATAAAAGAAAGAAGTTTGCCCGATGGCAAGGCAGTAAACTTTTGTTCCTTGAAAAGTTCGTCCCGGGGATTAATTTACATCCTTGTATCGTGGAAATACTTTAGGCACTGACTGTAAAGCTTATATCCAATATATCCCTACCTGTTTTTTGAACCCCAACGTAGTATTTCAATTTGTCTTGGTATTTGCAGCAATTTTTATTTGTTCTATATAATAATCTCTGCATTTTAAGCTCAGTGCGGATTTCTCTTTTTCTCTGGGAGGTGTTTTGGGAACAGAACATGCTTTAGCTCGCTCTCAGGCTGCATTGAAGTTGATCTGGGCAATCCCTTATTGTCTACTAACATTTCCTCTTATGAGGGCACCAGCAAGTTCTGCTCCACTCCACAATCTGACTTTTAGATATGGGATTAACCCCATCAAATTAAAAATTCAGTCTGTGTGAAGTGTTTGTGGATTTAGGACATTGTAGCTTTTCCATGCAGGTTTTTTTGGGAAAAACCTGCACCCTACTGAAACAAGTGGGAAAGATCCTAGCGATATGGAGAGACCCAGATTTCCCCCTGTATTTTTAGCCGAAGAACTCAGTGTCCCCTTTGCAATGTCCAACCAGCCAAAACTCAACTGCACACACTGGGCACTTCTGCCTTTTGAAGGCAGTCTCCCATCTCGTAAAAGGCTGCTCGCCTCAAATTTGCAAACCGCAGGATGGGAAATGGAATTTGCCTTCAGTATAAAAATCCCAAGTGTTTGCAAACAGCCCTGAGAAGAATCCGGGCTCTTGGCGTGACCTCTCTGCGCTAAATTCCAGCTTGGGGAGTTTGCAGTCTCACAAAACGGGCAAACGAGCAAAGTCTTCCTGAGTGCCCAGTCGCCTTTCCGGAGCGAGGAAAACAGTCGAGCTGGAGGGAATTTTGGGTGCTCTGGAGGTGCAGGATCGGGCCCTGAGCCAAAACACTTTTCAAGGAGCCTTGAAGACCTGCCCGTGTTGGAGCAACTTTGCTCATGGCGGGCGCTGGCATTGCCGAGGGCAGGTTAAGCTGGTGCAGCCATGGGAAACCTGCCCGAGCAGCAGAGGAAACTCCCGGGCAGTTATTCCTGCCCAAACCCCGCACTGTTCCCATTAAAGCTTTAACAGTACCTCTGCCAGATCCCATATCCGACCACGAGGCAGGCAGAGCCGGGTTCTTGCTCCGTCCTTGGGCCTTGCTCCTGCTCTTTTTGTTTTGAAGTCTGCTGGAAAAAAACACCCTCCTTGGTAGTCACCCGGGCTCAGAGATCCCCCGTGACAAAGCAAGGAGCAGAGTGACGGGGTTCAGTATGGCTGAGGGCAAAGAAACTTCACACCCGCTCACATCAGACTCTTAAAAACCTGAACAGCTGATAAAATTGTCCTTCTGGGGGAGTTCCGGAGTGGGAGTGAGGGGTGGTCTGTCCTCTCCTAGCCCTGGTAGGGCTGTGCTTGCTGCTCCCCAGACCTTTGTTTCTTGTGCAGTGCTGTTTGGGGAGGGAGGGACATGGGGTGGTGGGAGCCAGGGCTTTCCTGGACATAAATTAGCACCGAGGGTGGGAACGGAACAACCCAGCACCCATCCCAGCAGTTGTGGAGCTGGGCTGGGCTGCTGCCCCCATTCCAGCCAAAATCGCAGCCCCGTGGAGCTGAGCTTTGGAAATGGCATCAGGATAGAGCCCTTGTGCGGGGTCACTCTCAGATGTGCTTTAAGCCTTCTTCTTCTCTGACACAGAGCTCAGGCAACCTGTCCAGAGCGGGGAAAGGAGTGCTGTTCGGGTCACAGTGTGATTTCTTTGTGGTTACTGGGCCCAATCCTACAGTTGTAGGAGAAACTGTCTAAATGTCAAGTGTGAGGTCAGCCCTGGTAGCGACTGAAAATACCAGCTGGGCCGTGAGCTGTTACATTGCCCCCAAACCCCTCTGGCCCTGCACTTCCATGTGTGTTTCTGCTTTGGTCAGTGCCATGGGTAAATAACACAGACATTGAGTTTATGCCATCAAAACTGAGGAGGCTGGTGTGGTGTAAAGCAGAGACTAAAAGAGGGCAAAACCACATCAGGTCACTGAATTTCTGCTGGTGTGACCAAGATATGGCCTAAACAGGTACAAAGGGAGAGGGAGATGGCAGGGAGGATCCCGAAAGATCCACAGCTCCGTCCACAAGCTCTTTTCTCCTTCCCTCTTTCCCCTTCTTGCTCCAGCAGCTGGGAACCTGATCCTGCAGGCGCAACCCCGCTGCGTTGGGTTTTTATGCAAGTTTGGTAATGAATGACCGAGCCGGGCGAAAGCCAGCGTGGTTGGCATCCGAGAGAGCTCCCCTCGCTGCCTGCAGGAATTAAAAAAATCATCATCCTGGTGGCCACTCTGCACTGGAACTGGTTTTATCTGGTTCCAGTTAGGCTTGTTTTGAGTAAGACGAGCGGTGCCAGATTCTGATCTCATTTGCACCAGCGGAGTCATTTGGAGGAGCCGGTCCCAGTTTACCTCACTCTAAGTGAAAGCAGAACGGGGCCTGCTGGGAGAAGCGCTCCCCGGGGCAGCGGCCGCTGCCTGCAAATCCAACCGGGGAAAGCCAGCGGCTCCAGGACCCTTCCTGCAGGCTCCGGGAGTTTCACTGCCCACTCGTGAAGGCTGTGCTCCAACAAGGAGGGGAGAGGCTGTGGCTGCAGCCACACAGGGAATCGGAGTGACTGAGCTCCAGGTGCTCTGGGGAGCTGCTGCAGCCGAGGGATGATGGTCAGGCTCCTGACAGCGGTGCTGTGTTGCAGGAGGAGATATTCCCTTTCCACGCTGGGTGGGAAACTGCTGCTCGCAGGGGTTGGAGACAGCGGTGGAGAGAGCAGCAAAATCCCTGTTCTCCATGGGATTTTCAAAGGGCTTGTTGGACACCCACCGCCCTCCTGCATGTCCAGATGCCCTCAGCCCCGGGCTGGCTCTCTCGGCTCTGCGGCTGTGGGGCGGCTGTGTGGGAAACACCAGCTCCAGGCAGAAGCAGGAGGCAGCCGGGCCCCGCTCAGGCCCAGGCATGCGAGTGAGGCCTCCGGCTGAAACGCTGCTCCCAGCTGTGCTGGGAAGCGCCTGGTTCTCAGATCAGCTGCACCCGGCTCTGACCCAGTGCTGGGAATGCTCCAGCCATGGCTTCAGACTGGTCCTGCCCCGTGAGGGGCTTGGGCAGGGTCTGGACCCCCTCCCTCTGCCCAGTTTGCCAAGGCTCCCCAGTCCCACTGCTCCCCAGAACCACCGCTGCTAGAGGCTGGTCCCAAGCTTGTTTTCCGGTCCCCACACAGCTTTTCTGGTCCCAGGCTTGTTTTCCAGTCCCCACACAGCTGATCCTTGCTCCCATCCCGCTTGTCCTGCTGCTCTTGGGGGCTGCAGAGCCCCACGTGCTTGAAGAAGAGGGGGAGTGGAGGTGTGGGGCCAGGATATATTCCTGAGCTTTAGGCTGATGCATTTTCCTGGCCATGATTGTTCTTAATGCTGAAGAAATTGAGCAATTGAAATAAATTACCAGAAACTGTTTATATGACTCTTGCCTCTTTCACAGGCCATTAGTGTGTCCCTTTTTCAGCAGAGCTACTCCAGGACCCCATCCTAAGCCTATCTAAGTCCAAAGATAGCTTTCCAATTACTTTTGTAGGTAAAGCAGCTTGGATTTTTTTTCCAGCTGCAAAAAATTATTTTCCCAAGTGCTCAGTGCATGGTCGAGAAGCTGGATTAAAACTCCCAATGTACCAACATCTTTTGACGTTCTGGCCAATGTGGGCAGGGCAGAGGGCTTTAAAAAAGCTGCACTGGTTTTCTTTATTTCTGCTTTATTTCTGTGACTCGCCCAACCATGCTTGAGTGGAAATTAATATGTTACAGAAAGGGAAGCTCTAACATCTGCTTCTGAAAGGAGCAGACACAGCCAGGTCTGCAGTGAGAAAGGACACAGCTTTTGCTCCACTATCAAAAGGTTCTTAGGATGGATTCTTGTGGTTGTTAAATATCAAATGTCTCCCTGTTTGTTTTTTTGTAATTTTTCCCCAGATTTTGCAGCTCAGCAAAGCAAGACTGGAGCTCTGAGCTCAAGAGAGACTTCTGTGCTCAGTTAAGCACTCTTGTGTCCTGCTGTCCTGAAGAATTACCTCCAGACATTCCCAGTGCAGAGTTCTCTTCCCTCTGCCCTGCCCATATTGTACCTCAATCAGATCCTTTTGGGCTGTCACAGTCACTACAGTAAGGGTCCCCAAAAAAGTAAAGTTTTAGCTAAATGCAAATTTCAAAAAGGGGGAAGCATTTAATAAGAACAGGTACTGAATAACATCTGTTGTTTTGATAGATGTTTTTCAACACACAGTGACTTTTCAGTTTTGTGCAGTTGAGATTTAAGCTTTTCCTGCTAATAATGCTGGCTTATAAGTTGTTTTGTTCCATGTAAGCAAATATTATTTGAGTTTCCTAAGAGCCAATCCCCAGTGGTATTCAGAAGTTACCAACCTAATCCTGTGCCTGAGGAGAGCCGTGCCCTGGATCTTTCTGGGATGCTTCTTTCCAAGTTGCTTTCTGGATGTTTCTTTCCAGTTGAAGTGTCAAGCAGACACTTCACTCTGGCTTTGCATCCTTTAGGTGCCTAAACAATTCCTTTCAGCATTTCCTGCAGAGAGGTCTCTCCTGGCCACCTCCACACGCAGGAGTGATCCCACCCGAGTCCTTGGAGAGCTTCCCCCCCTGCCCTGCAGCTCCGTGTCCTGGTGTGACTCCCCCACACGCTATCCCAGCCCAGCTCCCACCTGCCCTGTGCCTTCCCCCAGCACCTTCCCATCAGCAATGTGGGACGAGGGCTGCTGGCAGCCAGCCCTCCCTCCTGCCCCAGGCAGCCTTCCCTCCAAGGGAGTGTGGCGCTCCAAACACTTCCCTGTGCTTCCCACCCTCCCTGGACCCATCAGCTCACTCGGTGCTGCCCTGTCCCTGCTCTTGCAACCAGGGAAACTGAGGCACAGAGCATCCTTGGGGCCTCCTCTGCTCCGTGTGGCAGCTCTTGTCAGCAAACAGCACAAACAACCCGTGGCACACAACTGCTGGGACTCTGTCTGACACCAGCCTGGGGTCACTCTTGGCAGTGAGGGCAGAGCCCAGCTGGGTGGGAAGCTGGCTCCATTAGGAAGGACAGCCTTGTGTCCAGGGAGGCCAGAGAGGGACATGGGGAGCCCAGCTCTGACCCAGCCCAGGAGCTGAAACCTTCACCTTGTCCATCTTTGCTGAGATCTCGTGCGTGACAAAGGACTTGGGTCCCTGAGTCAGGCACTGAGGTGCCCCGTTTTCCTGAGCTGCAGCATGGAGGGGACCCTGTTTCTGTGCCATGTTCACAAGCTGGGAGCCTTGGCCACGTGATGTTTGTAAAGCTTTGGGGGTTCTTGTCTCTCAGAGCCTGGGGTGCCTCGTGTGTGGCCGTGAGCACAATCTACCTGTGTTTGTGCTTCTCTGTATTTGGCAGAATTGCAAGATCCTGGATAAGAAAAATACCTATAAACACATTAAAAAACTGGTGAAACGTTCCCCATGTCCACCTGCAAGCTTGTCTTGTGTTATGGTGTAAACTTCCCACTGGAAAAAGAGGGTAAAACTGATTAGATCTATTTTATTTTCCTCCAGAAGTGTTTGGTTTCTGAATGTCTGGGAACAGCTGTGGGCTGGATGGTGGGAACGTGGCCTCCGAGGTAATTCCAGTGATTGTCCTCCGGCCGATGTAACGATGTGGATTTTCCCAGCTGCTTCCAGGCGCTGGTGTTATCCTGTTGGAGGGACTCCTGAGAGTGTTGGGATTGCTGGGATGGGAGGAAGGAGCTCCTCTAGGTGACATCAAACATCTGAGGTGGTACCAGATCTCCAAAGCGGGAAGCAGAGCTGTCGGCAGAACTCCCGGGTCTCACAGGGGTGCCGGGGAGAGCACCCTGAGACCCCTCAGCTCCTCGGGCACGGGGACGGGCTGCAAAAGGGCTCCGGAGCCGCTCACCACGGGGCTGCAGCTGTGCCTGCGCTGAGGAGTTGTTTGTGTCGGGAGCTGGGATGTGCCAGGTCCAGGGGCTGAGTCATTTATTTCCCGAATGCTGCCGGAGGGATTGCCGGGGAAGCTGCCATGCGGCTCCCTGCAGAGGGAGCGGGGGGAGACCCTCACGGGCCGGTGGCTCTGCCGGAACTGAGCTGAACTTTCTGCTTGAAGAGCTTTGACTAGCGGGGAAAAAAATGTGCCTCGGTGCGGGGAAGAGAAAGAAGCCCCTGTGTGCCGGGAAGTGGCTGCTCCGCTGGGTCAGCCGGGGAACACACTTGTTCCTTTCGGGCTGCAACGTGTAATTTAGCTTGTCACGGAGGAATGTGCTCAATGCCTTTATTTAATCGGGACTTTGCAAACCTGCTCGGGTGCCTTGTCTTCCTTTTCCCCTTCCCTTCCCAGCCGGGGGTGGGGAGAAGGAACACGGTGCTTTTGTCTCCGTCCCTGCGGCTGCTGTCAGATGAATGGTGCTGGTGGCAGCTCTGTTCGCATGACTGGTTTGAGCTGTGGACACGCTGCTCCCAGCCCCGGCTCCCTCCCAAACTCAGCTGCATCAGATGTTTTCCTAGGCACTGGCAGAAACCTTGTTACTTACTAGAAAAGTAGCCCTGCGGGTTCCAGGACATTCCTGGGAGAAGGAAAACACCATGTGCTGTGGATGTGGTGCGTTCAGGGCTGCAGGTCAGTGGGGGATAGCAGTGCTGGGCACCGGGCTGCCCTGAGGAATGGGGGAGACTTGGAATTGCTCCAGCTCCAAAGGGGTGCCTGGTTCCCTGCTGGGGGTACCCAATTCCCCACTCTTCCACCACCCCCCTGCAAAGGGGACCAGTGTCCCTGGGGGCCCTGGTTACAAACACATCCCTGCTCAGGAAGGGAGAAGGCTTCAGCATGTGTTTAAGTGCTTTGCTGAATCCAGGCCAGGTCCTGTGCTTTAGCAGAGCACAGCCTCACTCATCTTCCTCACAGGAGCCCAGATGCTGGGAGAGAATCCCTCATGCCTTCTGAGCAGCGCTGCAGAAACACCTCCATCAAACATCTCCATCAAACACCTCCCTCCAGGAACACAGATCCCAGGCAGCAGCACTGGCAGCACAGACAGGAATGCTGCCTCTTTGCAGCTGGGTAGAGATGCACAGAAACCTGGGAAAAACCCCACCTTTCTTAGGAAAGAAGGAAATTGCTCTCTAATCAGGCAAGTGGAAGTGAACTTGCGTGCTGACTCCAGAGGAATTTGGGCTGTTCCCCGGGGGGCTATGATTGCTGTTTGGGTCACATCTCAGCTCTGATCTCAGACTTGCCTTTGGGAGCAGGATTCCTCAGCACAGAGCTGCTGGTATTTGAGGAATGAGTGATGCTCGTTTCAGAAAGCAAACCAAGTGTGTGTGCGTGTGCAACTTAGCCATGTTCTTCCATCAGAAACTGCAGAATTCCCCCACTGAAATGGGAAAAAAACTCAGGCAGAAGAGTCCTCTTCAGGACAGATGTATTTAACCCCACAACTCTCATTAGTGGCAGTGCAAGCTCAGGGTTTTAACCCTCTGCTTATCTCCAGCCAACACCTGCAAAGCCCCTTGGTGCAGCTATTCCCATGAGGGACCCATGGGATTCACATCCCACGAGTGCTGGGGGGATTACGAAGCCAGGGCTTTGCAGTTATTGCTGCATTATATGACTGTGGTTCTGTATCACCAGGAAATGAGGAAATGTAGCAGAGACCCCACAAGATTCCTCCAGAGATCCTGTGAATGAGGATGCTCTTTTCTGGGTACTGTGGGATGGAAGACAGGGAAGAATCTTTCTCGTCTGTCTCTTGATTCAGACCCAGGAGGTTGGGCTCAGTGGAGGGATAACGGGGTAAAATCCCATAATGACCTTAAAATCCCTGAGTGCTTAGGAGGGCGTCTCAATCATTTAGATAAGTCTGTTGGTCCTGCAGCCCAGGGGGTGTGGATGAGGGCTCTGGAGGAACAGGGCATTTTTCCTCTCCTTCCGAGCAAATGTTAGAGGGCTGGGCCCAGGAGCCACGGGAATCAACAGGAGTCTTTCCAGTGTGGGCTTTGGATCATCATCTGGATAAATAAATAGAAGGAAATAACAAATAGCATGGTTCTAACAAATATTTTAGGAAGTATAAATGCTTTTCACCATGACTCCATCCAAACCCCACACAGGAAAAAATTTCCCTGTTTCTGTGATGCTTTTCCATCTGCCTTTCCCCAGTGGTTGGGAGTGTTAATTCAGGCGCCTTGGCTGGAGAGCAGAGCAAGGAAACCTCGTGGGGATTTCTCTGAGGGTGGGGAGCAACCTCCAAGCCGCCCACCTTTGCGAGCGAGGTTTGTCCTTGTGACAAGGCCCCCCCCCTTGTCTACAGCCCCAGTTCCCGTCGTCGGAATAACCCTTTGCAGGATTTGAGTGGCTCTGTACAAATAAATGTTGTATTGTTCCTTTCTGCGGGTTTCCAGCCTCTGGGCTGAGATTTCCACGTGTCCCTGCATGCTGCTGCCTTGCAGCGACACCTGCTGCGCACTGTCAGCAGGAGAGGGCTTCTTCTTCCCTTGTCCCCGGCCAGGCTCGGAGCAAGGCCAGCCTTTGGCTTTTAAGTGGGAGAAAAGGAAGTGGGGAAGCTTGTTCCTTCCTCAAATAACATTTCTGCGGTGTGGGACTTCTCCAGCCTGGCTCGGCCCGTGGCGGTGACACTTTTGGTTTGCAAACTTCTCCCAGCCCTGCTTTAGGTGGGAAATGAGGAAAAGCCTGCTGTTGTTCCAGGCACAGAGCTTGGGAGAGGTAATTCAGGTATCTGACTGTCCCAGAGCTTGTTCTGAAGAGGGAAGAGGCAGAGTAGCACATCCCACTCCCTGGGCAGTGTTCTGGGAGCTGTCCTGGCCTCGGCAGTGGCTATGGAGGGGGATGTGGGGATGGACCTGTGCTTGTAACAACCAAGAACTTCCATGGGGTTGGAGAAATGGGCTGCTCTGCCGCTTTTCTTTGCTGCTAACGCTTTGCTCTCCGTGTCCAGGTGTAGGATTTTGGCAGAGCTGGCCATGATGTTATGGTTCGTGGTGGGGGCTCTGTTCCCAGTGCTGCTCCTGGCCGCTCCACCGCCCATAAACAAGCTCGCCCTCTTCCCGGACAAGAGCGCCTGGTGCGAGGCCAAGAACATCACCCAGATCGTGGGGCACAGTGGCTGCGAGTCCAAATCCATCCAGAACAGGTAAAGATCACCTCAGCCCAGGGCTGGAGGCAGCTGGTGGCACTGGAGGGGCTCTGGGGACTGTCATTCGCACAAGAAGCCAGGCACAGTCCTGCCTCTGTCTCAGGGGAAGGTCAAATCTCCTCTGCCTTTGCTGGGAAGAGCAGCACCTCCCCTGAGCCCCCACCCCTCCTGTTGTCTTTGCAGGGCCTGTCTGGGACAGTGTTTCAGCTACAGCGTCCCCAACACCTTCCCCCAGTCCACTGAGTCCCTGGTTCACTGCGACTCCTGCATGCCAGCCCAGTCCATGTGGGAAATCGTGAGTATCCCGCTCTGCTCCGTGGGGCCTCAGCTCTGCTCTGACACCGCTTCAGGGCCAGTCCTTCTCTTTCCCTGGGGTTTTCCCACTCACAGTTTCCTTCCAGGGCATCTCTCAGGTGACTGTACCGTGTCTGGAGATGCCTGGATGGAAGGAGCTGCTGGAAGCTCTGCTGAATGATCCCTTATCCCTCTATTTGCAGAACCGTCCCATCCCATTCCCTGCATTATTTATACCTGTGCTTACTCACATGCCTGCTCTCTCCACTGCTCCCTGTGTCTCCTGCTCCCCCTTGGGAGATTTTGCCATGTTTAATGTCCAGAAGTGCCTCCCACAGTGAGTCATCCTTACACCTCACAGTTCCGTGTTACCTCTGATCCTGGCAGAGCCATAATCCTATGTCCAAGAGAAGCCCAGGGAACCGGCTCAGCTCTCTGCCTCGCTTTCAGCTCACATTTGATGAGAGGGTTTAGTCCAAACTCCCCGAGCTGCTTGGCATCATGTCTTGTGGGTGGCCTTTGCTGTCACACTGATATCCCAGTGCCAGCAGTGCCTGGGAGCCGTGTCCCGCTGGAGTCAGTGCTGGAAGGTGGGACTGAGGTGGGGGTCGGTCTCTTCTGCCGTGTCTCAAGCGAAAGGAGGAGAGGAAATGGCCTCAAGTTGCACCAAGGGAGATCCAGATTAGATATAAGAAAAAAAAGTCATTGAAAGAGTGGTCAGGTTTTGGAAAAAGTTCCCCAAGGAGGTAGTGGAGTCTCTGTCCCTGGAGATGTCCAAGGAACGACTGGACGTGGCACTCAGGGCTCTGGGCTGGGTGACAAGGTGAGAATGGGTCACAGGTTGGATTTGATGGTTTTGGAGGTCTTTTCCAACCTTAATGATTCAGTGATTCCATGGTTTAGAGGTGACTGTGGTGGTGCTGGGTTGATGGTTGGACTCGATGACCTTTAAGGTCTATTCCAGCCTTGATGATTCTGTGATTTTCCCTGAGTGTCTGGAACGAGACATTCCCAGAGAACTCCCACCTTGCAGACTGACTGGGGGTTTGTTTCTATGGATAGAAACCCATCACATCTGCCTTAAAACACGCCAAATCTGCAGGGCCCGGGGCAGGTCAGGCCTCTCACCATGGGAGCCTGAGCACTGACCCGCCGTGTCTTGTCCTGCTGCCCAGGTGACGCTGGACTGCCCAGGCAACGAGGAGATCCCCAGGGTGGACAAGCTGGTGGAGAAGATCCTGCACTGCAGCTGCCAGGCGTGTGGGAAGGAGCCGAGCCACGAGGGAGCCCTGTTCAACGTGTACCTGAACGCCGAGGAGAACATGCCCCACGAGGGGCCCGGGCCCCACCACTACCCTCACCACCAGCAGGAGCTGGAGGAGCCGCCGGCCTCCAGCCACCACCACCACGAGGAGGAGGGCGAGGAGTGAGCCGGCCCATAGAGACTGTCCTGGCAGGGCTGTGCGAGGGCCAGGGCCGGGCTTTGGGGAGGGAGGGGGGTGCTGGAGTCTTTCCTGTCGAATCGCTGCCCTTGCTTCGCCCCCCGGGACGTTCTGAGGTGCAGGCAGGGCTGAGGCTGCAGCTGCAGGGTGAGACACGAGGGCTCGGCGTTTCCTGATGCAAAACTACTTGCACATAATGATAATAATATATTAAGAGGAGTGGCACGAGGGGCTCTGGCTGGGAGCAGGGGCTGGGCCGGGCTCCCGGGGCTCTCCGCAGGCTCCCGGCCCTGGGGGGAGCCCTCTGAGTCCTGCTGGGTTTTCCACATGCCCAGCGTGGAGGAAGAAGGGAAGAGGCCTCTCCACAGCCTCACGAGGGATCCACATCTCTCCTGGGCTGGTGGGATCAGCAGCATCCCTTCTGCCTCCTCTCTCTCTGCCTGCCCACAAGGGCTCAGCGTGGACACCCTCTTGGCACCCGCTGGATCTTAGTCCAACCCCAACCCTTTGTATCAGGTGGCTCTTGGGGAGGGTTTTGCCCCAGGATGTGCCTCAGGGGCTGTGTGTGAGGTGATGGGAACCGTGGTGGTGACAGCCCTTACCTTGCTGTCCCCAGGGCCACCATGTTGCTCCCTGGGGACGAGGGACTTGGATTGGGAGCGCTGGGGCTTCATGTTTTGGGGCTGCAGGGGAAGGCCAAGAGCTGGGGGGGTCCGGGGGAGGTTCCAGCCCCTGTTCCCCCTCTTCCTGCTGCACTTTCATGGTGGTGGAGGGAGAAGGGGGCCGAGGGCTGGAATGTTCCTGTGCAGGGAGTGCTCGGGCAGGGCTGGGGGTCAGGGTGGGCACGGCCTCTGCTGCCCCTCTCTCTGTGTTGTATAAAGCCGATTCCTTGGCGTTGTCCTGACAAGAGCTTCCAGAGCTTGTAATCGATGCCTCCCCCTCCTTTTGACAAGTTTTGGGGTTTTTTTTTTCTTAAATAAATCAGTTCTGACTTCCACTGCTCAGTGCTCTGATGCCTGTCTGGTTTTTGGCAGTGCTGACACCAGGACATCAGCCAGGACAGGCAGCGGTGCCGGAGGGTCCCGGGCAGGGGAGAGCCATGGTTCCCGCAGCTTTCTGCTGCATTCCATCTGGGAAAAGGAGGAGAGAGGGCTGCTGGAAGGAAAACCGAGCCCAAACACTGAGCGTGTGGGCTGCATGTGGCCCGGGGAGCCCACACGGGGAGTCTGCGCCGCAGCTGTGGCTGGACGTGGTGGGTCCCACTTGTGTGGGACTCGTGTGGGATCTGTGGGATCACGCGACCTTCTCCAGCGCTGTTGCCACTAGGTGACAGTCTTGGTCCGGCGTGGTCCCTGGCATCCAGATACTCACGGCCCCCGGGAACGCTTCGGAAGGCGAACTGGGACAGGACCGGACATCCCTTGGAGGTGAGGAGGGGCTGAGCACCTCGGCTGAAGCCAGCGGGCTCTTCCCGAGGGTGTTTGGATTAGGGATTCCCTGGGCAGGGCCGCGTGTGCCCTTGCCTCTGGTCCCACTGATGCCAGGCCAGCCTGGATGCGCCCTCAGAAATGATCAATGATGGTCCTTGGTCTGAGCCGGACCCTGGGGAAGGTCCATCAGAGGGGCCGGAGGCTGTGCTGGGCCAGCAGCCAGCTCTCACTGCACCCTCCCTGAGGCCAGCTCTCACTGCCCCTCCTTGGGACCAGCTCTCACTGCCCCCTCCCTGAGATCAGCTCTCACTGCCCCTCCTTGGGACCAGCTCTCACTGCCTCCTCCCTGAGGCCAGCTCTCACTGCCCCTCCTTGGGACCAGCTCTCACTGCCCCCTCCTTGAAGCTCTGGGGGCTCTGCACAGGTTGGGAGAGCAGGTCTCTGTTTTGGGAAGTGGGACAGGGTTTGTATTAAGGCAGGAATTGCCACAGCAGAGGGGATGGGCTGAACAGGGAGGGCCTGGCAGGGCTAGAAGTGCTCTGTGTGTTACTGTAATGTTTTCAGGCTGTGAAATGTCCTCCCAAGGAAGGGAGCTTTGCCTGACAGCCAGGAAAAGGTGGAGAAACCCATGGTGGTCACTGAGCACCATCATAGGGCCCTTTTACTGGTGTACAGTGGAAACAGGCTGGATTTAGCAGGGGGCTGTTCCTGTAAACTCCAGGAGCTGCAGTTCAAGGTGTTTGGTGCAGGACGTCTCCACCTCCATTCCACACAACCTGAGCTCCAGCAGAGGCAGGCACTGGAGGGCTGGTGTGCAGATGAAACCATAAATTGAGGTAGTTAGCCAGGCTCTGCCCAAATTCAAACCCAAGGAGCTGCCCCAGTTAAAGCCTGGGAAGACATCCTGAGAGTGCATTGCACTATTGGACATTGCTGTGTTAAGCCCTGGACTGCCTGGGTGTCCTCATCGAGGTCTCTCAGCTCCCACTTTAGCTCTTTCTGTCTCACCCTTTTCTCTTTGCCGTGTTGACACTTGGGTTGCTGTTGACAACCTGGTTTTGCTTTCCCTGCCAGTGGTACTGGAGAGCAGCGCTGGTGGAGTCCATGATCCCTGCAGATGTGGCCAGAAATGCAGCGCAGGGAGACAGCACAGGCAGGCCAGGAGAGCTGCCAGCATAGAGAAGCTTTTGCAGGGACAGTGGTAGGATAATGGGATTTGGACCTCATTGTAAGGCAGGTTTTTTTAAACACATTTTGCTTCAATCAGTTCAGATCCGCTTCCCCAGCAAACACATCCAAACCAAGTGTACAAAACCTCCCACGTGTGGAGGACATGCTGTGGATGTTGAGGAGAGGCTGCCCAGAGAAGCTGTGGCTGCCCCATCCCTGGAAGTGTCCAAGGCCAGGTTGGACGGGGCTTGGAGCAGCCTGGGACAGTGCAAGGTGTCCCTGCCCATGGCAGGGGATGGGAATGGGATGAGCTTTAAGGTCCCTCCCAACCCAAACCATTCCATGATTCCATGATTCTGATCCAGTCTCCTTCTCAGAAGCAAAAGCTCTGGAGCCCAGCTGGGATGTTCCTAACACTGGGATGCAGCAGGGCTGAGAAGGAAGCCTGGCTTTGCACTGTGGCATCACTTCCTCACTGAGCGTTACTGTGGATCCAGCTGGGATAAATCTGTGCCGCTGCCTTCACTTATCCTGGCTGGGGAGGCTGCTCAGGGTGGGCTTGGGGTGGGGTTTCTCTCTGCTCCCAGCACAGATGGGCCAGGAAAGCAAGGGTTTCCTGGGACGAACGCCGTTCTAAGGAAACCTCCTGCTGCGATCAGAGCTCGCATGTACGTGCGCTGCCCGGGACTCCTGCCAGCACGCTGTGATGCTGAGGGGGCCGGGGAGGTTTGGCTGGGAGCATCCAAGGAGAAGGTCCTGGGGAAGCAGAGGGAGGGCAGAGCCTGTCCTGGCATGAGTGGCAGCAGCTGTTTGCCAGTGGCAGCCTGATCACCCCCACAGAGATCCTGGGGGATAACCGTGTGTGTGGGGGCTGTGTCCCTGTGCCTTCCACCTCCCCATCAGAGGTGGTTTCCAGGCCTGGAATGCCCATCCAGGCATTGGGAGAAGCACAACAAATTGGCTGGAAAGGTGATTAGAAAAGCAGGACTTGGTAAAGAGGCCGATTTCTGTCCCGGGGTGGGTGGCTGGGCAGTGCTGGGGGTGCGGCATGCACAGCTGGCTCTCACCCCACATCTGCAGCACAGCTTCCCAGGGGAAGTGTGTTAAGGAAAGCTTTGGTGGGCACTTGGGGAGGAACGGGCAGCAGCTGGCAATGCCTGGCCCTGGGAGCACAGGGTGGGTGCCAGGGCACACCCTCAGCTCTGGTCTGTGCCAGAGCCGCTGCCCTCAGCTCTGGTCTGTGCCAGAGCCGCTGCCCCTCAGCTCTGGTCTCTCTTAGCAGAAATCACAGCCATTTGTTGGGAAAACCCCACCTTTGGGCAGCTGGGTAATTAAAAAACCCCAATCAATCCCCACCCAGCACCCCGAGGTGTTTGCCCTGGGTGTGGAGGTGGCACCACAGAATTCCCAGCAGCACGAAGAGACTCAGAAGGGTTTTCTGAGCTGGCTCCTCTCACGTGTTGCTTCCCACTTGCTAAGTGACAGGTTGCCATGGGTCCATCCAGGACTGCCCCTCGGGCAGGGAGCTGGGTTGCCCCAAGAACAGCCCAAATAACCCTGGAGCAGAGGGACCAGGCTCTGCCTTGTCTCTGCTCCTCCATCCCTGGCCGCAGGTTGCCGGAGTATCTGCCAGAGAGTCCTCTGGCTGCTTCCTGAGGGCTCCTGTGTGCAGCTGTCTGTTCGTTTTTAATTTGACTTTGCAAAATTTTGCTTTTTATCGCCCAGTGTGGAGGATGGAGCCTGGAACTCGGAGCTGCTGGCCAGCTTTGGCCACTGACCTGATGGCCCAGCTGCCAGCTGCCTCCAGCCAGGGCTGCAGCGCTGGCAGAGATGGCAGGGATGGCAGGGGAGGCAGAGCACGGGGCTGTCTCTTTAAGGCAGAAACGGGAACTCTCTGGCTGCCACTTTGTGGAGTTCAGCCCAGATCGCTGTTTTCATTAGCGCTTCATTTCATCTCCTCCTCTCCCCCCCAGCCCCACCTCCTCGATCGGCATTTCTGCATCCTTTGCCGTGCGTCCAGAGCAGCAGGTGAAAGTCGGGCTGGCACCTGCACATGCCCGCTCTCACACCTCCCTGCGGGCTGGACGCTCCTCTGCCGCGGGAGAGATCCCTTCCCACACTCCGGATCTTCCTCTTCCCGGGCGAGCTTGGCTGGGAGCATCCCGGTCCTCGCCTGAGGCTGCTCTGCCGCTCCTGGCGGCTCCGGCTGCAGCAGCGGCAGCGCCGGGCACGGAGGAGCTCGGGGACCCCGGGGACAGAGCTCTGCAGGGAGCCCAGCCCAGCTGGGGGGCGACAGCTGAGCCTCAGGGGGCCAGAGCATCCCCAGCATCTGGAGCATCCTAGAGTCTAGAGCATCCCCAGCATCCAGGGTATCCTGGGTACAGAGAAGCCCTGGGATGCAGAGCATGCCCAGCATCTGAAGTACCCTGAGTGCAGAGCATCCAGAGCATCTCGGTGTCTTATTATTCCCTGGTCCGGTGCATCCTGAGCATCGAGTACCCAGAGCATCCTGCCATCCCTGGCATCTCGCATATCCTGCCATCCAGCTCGTCTCCAGCATCCAGAAGCAGCATCCAGGGACATCCCAGAGCAGGGGGATTTACAGGGACGAAGAACTGCTGTGAGTAATGGGGAGGGAACCTTGGTCCTGCTGATCGGCTCCTGGGAATGCCACTCTGCCCTGAGTGCCAGTGAAGGGAGAGAGTGGGGGAAGAGAGGGAGAGAAGGAGGAGAGGAGAAGGGAGGATGGACACAGAGTGGAGAGAGATGATCCTCCTTCCCCAGCCCCGGCGATGATCACGTAGCACAGGCCACGCTGGAGAAGGTCCCCAGCCCCAGAGCCAGCCCTGCCCCCGGCTCCTCATGGAGGGGGACCTGGGGGCCCCCAATGCCAGTGTGCTGGGGGAGCACTCCTTGCTCGTGGGCAGCAGCTGGGTGGCCGCCTTCCTCTGCTTCATCATCCTGCTGACCACGGTGGGCAACTTCCTCCTCATCCTCCTCATTGTCGCCCAGCGCTCCCTCCGCAACACCTCCAACTACTTCCTGGTGTCCCTGTTCATGTCGGACCTGATGGTGGGGCTGGTGGTGATGCCCCCGGCCATGCTCAACCAGCTCTATGGCCGCTGGGTGCTGCGGGGAGACTTCTGCTCCCTCTGGGCCTCCTTTGACGTCATGTGCTGCAGCGCCTCCATCCTCAACCTCTGCGTCATCAGCCTGGACCGCTACCTGCTCATCACATCCCCGCTCAGGTACAAGCTGCGCATGACGTCCTGCAGGGCCCTGGCGCTCATCCTGGCCACCTGGACCTTGGCCGCGCTGGCCTCCTTCCTGCCCATCAAGATGGGGTGGCACGAGCTGGAGTTCGAGGTGCAGCCCCTGAACGTCACCGGCCACGGGGACGAGGACCAGTGCCGGCTGCTGGTCAGTCTGCCCTATGCCCTGGTGGCCTCCTGCCTCACCTTCTTCCTGCCGTCTGCCGCCATCTCCTTCACCTACTGCCGCATCCTGCTGGCCGCGCGCAAGCAGGCGGTGCAGGTGGCTTCCCTCACCTCCAACGTGGCCACCACCGACGAGGCCACGCTGCAGGTAAGGTGCTCACAGGGACATTGCTCTGGTAGACCCCAGATTTGGGTGCCTGGGCTGTTTCTGCCTGCTGGACGGCCTCAGGATTGGAGCCAGCTTTGACAACCGCAGGGAGGGAGATTTTGCACAAAATCCACCTCCCTGACATCCTCTGAGGTGCCTCAAGCCTTGTCCCAGCAATGGGGAGCTCTGGAGCTGCTCGTGAGCACAGAAATAGCGTGAGCAGAAGCAGAGAAATAAATAAGATTCAGGCAAAAATGCTCAGCCGTGCATAATAAACACAGTTTCGCCCCCCTCTTGGCTGGCGTCATCCCCGAGAGGTTTAATCTTATCTGACTTTCCACTTGTAAATCTTGGCCGTGGTGGGTGTGAGACACACGGAGGAGAAGGATTTTAACTAATAGCAAATGCCAGATTCCCGAGAGCACCTTATTTTGAACAGAAGCTTCTATTTTTGTTACCTGGTCTATAACAGGAGCTGCCAAACCCCTCCTCGTGCACTCACCGGTGGAACCGGAGTGCGTGGGTTTTGTAACAAAAACGTGGCTGCACTTGTTTGTATTTCTCCAGAAGGTAATTGCCACTAAATCTAACAGCTTTAATTCCCTGTAATAGGCTTTATTGACCTCATATCCTACAGGGAAAAGGCAAACTTAATTGCCTTTAAATACCTTGATTTAGTTTGTTCTCTCCAAGAGCAGAGCCAGGACTCTGGCCAGCTCCCCCACACGTGATAAGCTGCACCAGACGGTCAAAAGGAAAAGGAGAATCAAAGAATAAACAGACAATATCATAAAGTGTTTATTTTCTCGCAGGATGACAGGTGTTTGGGCTCCACAAACAGAGTCAGGGGATGCTCAGGGGCTTTTCTGTGCCATGGAAGAGCAGCATCCATCCTGCCTTCTTTCAGCTGAGGCCTAAAAGGTTCCTTGAAGCCCCAAACTGGCTCAGAAACAACGTGTCAGCCAAGGAACCCTCAAATTTAATCTTTTAATCTTTTTCATCTTCATCTCATTTTAGAGATTTTTGTTCTCTTTTTGGGCTGGAAGCTGAGTGGCAACAGGGCATGATTTAATTACAGCAGAGGGCTGAGATGATCACTTAATTTTAGATTGCAGGAGGGGATGGAGGGCTGGGTTATGGTGTTTGGGAGCTGAAATGTTTCATGGCCCGTTTTTAAAAACATAATTAGCTTGCTGCTGTAATCAGCAGCAGGAGCTGGCTGTTTAGGGCAGCTTCATCCTCACATGGACCGAGCTGGGTTTTTCTCTAAAGAGCAGCCTAATGACAAACACCCTGTTCTACAGTAACTAAAGTCACACTCTCAGTGTTGAGGGTTTCTATTGCTTCCTCTTCCTAATCTGTGCTTCAGGGTTGGGGGTGCGTGCCCTGCTCCTGCCCCTCGGAGAAAGGAATTACTGGCAGGGGTTTTGTGGGATCTGGAGCACCAAATGCTGCTTTTCTTGGGCAGAGGCCATTGCTGGTGCTGGGGAGAGCTGCCCACCACTCCCTGTCTCCGGCCACAGGTCCCATGCGCCCCGAGCCAGCCCCTGGTCGGCAGCGAGAGCAGGAGGTTCACCAACAAGCACAGCAAGAAGGCTCTGAAGGCCAGCCTGACCCTGGGCATCCTCCTGGGCATGTTCTTTGCGGCCTGGCTGCCCTTCTTCGTCACCAATGTGGCACAGGTAAGAACCTGTGGGGGTTTTATGTCGGGTTTCCAGAAGCTTTTCCTTTGGAATCCAGCTGGGTTCAACTGGAGGCACCTGAAGGTCTTGCCGGACCTCCAGGACCAAGGATGCAGCTTCCCCAGGGAGCAACAGCAAGGAAAAAACCCTTCAAAAGGGATATGAAGGTTTCCTTTGGAAGGGGAATGTTGGAGGGAATGAAGGGGAAGCCCCTCTGGACTGGGGCTGAGGTGGGGGACACCACTAATCCCTGCTGTGTCCCCCCAGGCAGTTTGCAGCTGTGTCCCAGCCGGATTCTTCGACGTGCTCACCTGGCTGGGCTACTGCAACAGCACTATGAACCCCATCATCTACCCGCTCTTCATGAGGGACTTCAAGAGAGCCCTGGGCAAATTCCTGCCCTGCTGCCGGCACTCCGGGGAGCCCCGGCCCAGCGCCATCTCCCTGTCCATGAGGAATTCCAACAGCGGGCCCCGCGCTGCCACGTCCCTCAAGAACGTCCTCACCCTCCAGGCCGAGACCGACTCTGTGGACTCCGGGGCACCAAGGAGTGACCCCCAGCTGCTCCCGGGCCCTGGAGCTCGCTCTGTCAGCCTTTGGGATGCGGAGCCCCCGGACACGGAGCTCAGTACCCCTGTGGCCTGAGTGGGGCTCACACAGCTCTGTGTGCTGGGAAGGATCCCCCAGGAGCCCAACACAAACCCTCTGGGGGCTGATTTGCCTCAAGCCATCTCCCAGATTCCCTGTTCCAGCACGCGGTGCAGCTCACAGAGGGGACGGCGGCCCCGGGCACTGTCACAAGGAGGATCAAACCGCGCAAAGCCAGCTGCTGCTGCTGAATGAACCTGCCTTGTCTCTCTCTCTTTCATCCCTCCTTTGCTCACCATCGCCATCCCCTAATCCTCCCATCTCTGGTGAGTCTGAACCTCGGGCTCCAGACCCTCCGTCTCCCTAACCTCAAACCAAGGTTTGCTTTTGCACACAGAGCTCAGCAGATCTCCTCTGAGGGGAGTGGTGGAAACACATCCTGTGGCTCATGGACAAGAGGTCTGGGGCTGCTTCAGCAGGAGCACTGAGCTTTGGGGCTGCTTCAGCCCACAGAACATCACATCTTCCTGGAGCTGGATCTCCTCGCCAGAGTCGTCTCTGTGTCAGGTTCCTGTCACACAGCAAGTCCCAGCTCAGTGGCATTGCTGTGTCTCGTCACGCAGAGCTGCACTGCGGGGCTGGATTTGGTGCAGAACGTCCAGCACTGATTTTTGGGTGTTCAGTGGGGGTGTGGGGTGCGACTCACTGCGGCTCCGTGGGTGTCTCGCAGTAGTAACAGGATCAGCTCCTCTCACAGGCTCCACCCCACAGCTCCCCACTCCTGGCACAGGACCATCACACTTCCCTCTGACAATCCATCACATCCTCGATGACGCAATTCAAAAATAGGTTTTTTTTCCCCCTTCAAACAAGAATCTAAAGGAATACTGTATTTTAAATGACAATGCCAGCCCCGTCCCCAGAGCCATAAGCAGAGGGAACACTGAGTAAATGTGGCAAGTGGGCACTTAAAAAAATCAATAAAATAAATTATTTTAGTAAATTCTTCCTCAAGTGCCTTTGGGCTGGCAGTTGGCTGCTGTGCCCCCCCTGGACCCTTCCCTGCAAGCCTTCTGCCTAATTCCAAGACTGTGCTCCTGGAACTCTCCACTATCCAAACGGACACAAAGCATCCCCTGGATACAGGATGCTGGAAGAAGCAGCCACATGCCAGACCACTCTCATTGGTTTTCTTTTCACGTTGCCCACGGATATTCCAGAACCGAACAGGAATTTGTATAACCAACCTGGCATTTATTTGCCACAAATCCCTTGGGAGCCAGGGATGAGTGACCGGGACACGCCAAGGGCTGAGCACAGGCTCAAACCCCAAACTGTTCAATGCTTTTTGCCACAGATGGAGCTTGGGGCTGGTGTTGAGCACCGAGATCAAGATGTGCATCTTCCCACAATGGCTTTCTGTAAATACAAGCTTGGACTACAACTCCAGCTAAAAAGGAGCAGAAAAAGGCACTGTGGAGTCCGGAAGTTTGTTCGGTACCAAATCAGCCTCAGGAGATGGACAGAGGGGGAGAGAGAGAGAGAGACCTCTTCAAGCCAAACATTCAAAAGCAATAATTCCTTACTGTCTCATCCAGGCAATTCTGTGTAATTCAGTGTTTGCTTGTGGACAAACCCTGGGATGAACAGAGAAATCCCATCCCACCCCTGCAGCCAACGGCATCAACACCAGCTGGCAAAACAGCCCCATCCCTGTGGGATCCCACAGCCGGTCCCTCCCGTCTCCGCAGTGAGGCACTGCTCCAGGTCGGATCTGGGCAGGTCTGAGCCCCCTTGGATGCTGGATTGAGGGAGAGGAATTGCCAGGCACTGTATCCAAACCATGCTGCTTTGCTAAGTCACAACATCACCCCCAAAGCCAGCCGTGTCCGACTTCACGAGGAATGATCTGCAGGTAAGGTTTGCAGGAAGCTGGGGATGGAACGAGAGGGGGGATTAATGTGGCTGCTGGGTCAGGGGGGAGGAGGAGGGGGAGAACCCTGTGTGAACCAAAACTGGAAGGTGCAATCCCACTGTTTCCCCTCTCGTGAGACAACAGGACCCCCCAGATGGGGGGTGGGAGAGTTTGAACCCTCCCTTATGGCAAAGCAAAATCCCCAGAGGTGCCCCAGGCAGAGGGGGGTTACCCACCCACCACGCTCCTGCCAGATGCATTTTCTGGGGCTCAGCAGCAAAACAGGCCAGAAAAGGGGCTTTTATGGAAGATGTGGATCATTCCCACATGGTTCTGGAGCTGTGCTGGCAGGGGATGCAGAGCCGGGTCCTTTCCTCTGCTCTGAGACTGGGGATGAAGAGAGTGGAGCCAATTCACTTTTAAGGAAGGAGGTAGAAATCAAACAGATCCATGTTTATCCTGTGCCAAGGACTGGCTTTGTTCTAAGCCAATTAAAAATATGTCTGGAGGAGGCTTTTAAGGCTGGAGATGTCTGTGGGACGCAAAAGGGAAGTCTCAGTGGGTTGCTGGCTTGGAGAGCCCAAGAGGAATTTTCATAAACCATCCAAAACCCCCTCAGTTTTCCTGCTGCTTTCACCCAGGGTCCCAAACATGTTTCTAACAGGAATGGGGCCTCCAACACTCACCAACCCCAGCCTGGAGACAAGGAAACAGTCTTGGAGACAGGAAAGTGCCTGAGCACTGGCAGCAAACCTGCAGCAGGTGGGGGAAGGAAGCCTGGCAGCCTGAGCCTTTCCCCTCCTGGTCAGCAGAGCCGGAGAGCAGGTGCGGATCTGTCCAGAGCGGGGCAGGCAGAGCCTGGAGCACACCTGAGATCCTCAAACCAAACTCATCTCCAGTGGAAAAATGTTTTAATTTCCTAGTAACGAACCCCTCTGCTTAAAATCCCCTCAGCACCACCTGCTTTCCCCAGCCTCAGCAGGGACACGGTGCCGAGGGGTGCAGCTGCTTCCTGCGAGGATTTGGATGGGATCTGCCTTGGATTCCTGAGCAGCAGCGCAGACTCAGGCAGGAATCAGCCCTCTCTCGCCTGGGGGAGGTGCCGTGGGCGGCTGCTCCAAACGCTTTGATCCAGTGCCACACCAGTGCCACGCTTTCCTCCAGAGGGGCTGGAAACTGCAGCTGCAGCTCCGCCAGCTCCATCCTCTGGGAATCCCAGTGCCGCGGATGTGCTGTGACAGCGCTTTTTGTGCTGGCTGAGCAGCTCTGCTCTAATTTGCTCCTTTGCCCACTGCCTGGCCCTTGCTGTCTGTGCTGGGTGAGCAGTCCGGGCAGGGCAGCGAGGGCTCTCCCAGGGCACAGCTGGAGGAACCCTGTCGGTGAGCGCAGCCGGCTGGGACAGCCTCACCCCCAGCTTCATCCTCCTCTTTCCTGGTGTTTTCCTCTCCCCGAGCCTTGCTGCCGGCTGCCCACTGGGATTTCTTGGCTTGAGGGGAAAAAAGACTTCCACTGCCCTTCTCTTCTGGCTGGCATTCCTTGGTTTTAATGCCCACGGCTTTTAGGATCATGTCCATCTGCTTCATGTAGTCCAGGTGGCCGTTTACCTGCAGGGAACAAGAATCCTGTGAGTGGGGAACCCAGAGGGGTCCAGCTCAGCCAAGTCCTTCATCCCAACAGCCACCACTGCCGAGAGACTTGGGTTTGGCTCTGACAGATGGAAAGAATGAGGTCAGAAAAAAATCACAGAATCATGGAATTGTTAAGGTTGGAAAAGATGTTTTTGATCATCAAGTCCATCATGCCGAGGCCACCACTAACCCATGTCCCCAAGTGCTACAGTCACATGTTTTTGAGCACTTCCAGGGGTGGTGATTCCACCACTGGATAAGTGCAGGTGTCCATCGACCAGCCTGAAGTGGCTGCAGTGTTTGGGGCACACACTGGTGCTGGATGACCTTTCCTCTGAGATGTTTAAAAGCCTCGACCTGGCTGAGTTCCACCCCTCAAATCCTGGGTGCCAGGAGGGTCAGAGGAAGAGCTCTGCCCTGGGGAGAGACACTCAGGCAGGAGAGGAGTTCTCGTAGTTCAGCTGCCTGCTCTTGCTAAAGGTGTCCTCCAGGTGCCTCAGCTCCCTTGTAAAAGCCAGGATTATCTTATTTAAATTAGGATGCAGTCATTAAACCTCACACAGCAACCAAGCTAGAAGCTGCACTGATCTATCCTGCCCCATATAAAACCGGGAGCCCAGGAGTTATGGGTTCATAAAGCAAATAAAGGTCAACAGTACGTGTAAAAACCCAGACAATTTTATTGTAAGATGAATTCCATGATAAGATAACTCCTTCTGAGATGGATGTTGGAAAGTTCCCTTCCAATCAGGGCACAGGAGGAGAGGAAGTCTCCTCTGCAGGTGATTGTTTTTGATGCTAAAGGCCACGTGGCTGAAATTCCTTCCTCATTCCAGGTGTCCCGAGCGCTTGATGTACCAACAGCATCCCCAGATATTTCAGCATCTCTGGTAAATCCAATTTTTAGCAGTTTAAATCTTCCTGACCCAGCCAGAGAGCTGTCTTGGCTTTTTATTTTCCCAAACTTTGCTAGTAATAAGGGAATTTCTGCAGCAGAGAATACCTGTAACCTCAGTCCAAGGTTTCCTGCTTCCCAGACACAGGAGTGACTCCCCCAGGAAGGGATGATGATGGTAAGAGCTCTTCATAGAGCTCTGTAAAGATGCCAGCCCTGGACCCTCTGCTCATCTCCTGCTTGCCCCTGCCTGGTGCCAGAGCAATCCTCCAGCTGCTCCATCCCTGGAAGTGTCCAAGGCCAGGTTAGACAGGACTTGGAGCAACCTAGGGCAGTGGAAGGTGTCCCTGCCCATGGAAGGGGGTGGGACTGGATGGGCTTTAAGGTCCCTCCCAACCCAAACCACTGGATTCATACTGGGATACTGGGATTCATGGCTGTGCCAGCACCAGGGTTCCCAGAACATCTCTCTCAAAGCTAAAGACAACCTTTTCTCCACAAATCCAACACCCCGAGCTGTTTGTGTGAAGCTCTGGAGGGGACATTTGGCTGCACAGAGGGCTTGGAGCAAACTGAAGGACTTAATCAGCACATCAGGAATACAAAGATGTGACTTGAATCTGTCCAGATGGCTCAATGGGCTCTGGATGTTTTGAACAGATTTGTTAATTAAAATAATCATGGAAGGACTGGGAGTTGTGGACATTGTCCTCTGGAAAAGTACACCCCTTTTACTGCTCAGTCAGGGGGGCTGGAAGAAGGAATGAGCACAGCTTGGGCAGGGTGAGGAGAGACAGGAAGGAACTGGAGTTACTGGGAGTAGGGGCTGAAGGCCCTGGAGCAGGGGCTGAAGGCTCTTGGTTTGCTGCATTCAGAACCTCTCCAGCCACACCATCTGCCTGCCCTGACTGGGGAATTCTCAGCCTGTTGTTACTGAGTCATTAGCCAGAGAGAACTAATTTCTTCTGCCACCCTAAGGACTGATTTTCATTACTCCTCAGCATCCAGCAGCTTCCACTAAAACAACAGGGAATTCCTCTTCCCTGACCACCACGATCCCTGAGAGATGCTGGGTATGAGCCATTCTGAGGAGCTCATGCAGCTGAAAGAGAAGCTGAGACCTCATGAGAGTCCGTCCCTACTGCAGCTCTGCACAATCCCTTTCATGAAAACTCCCTCCTGTCTCTAGGATAGCCCAGGAGAGCATTCCATAAAGCTGGACCAGTGCAACTCCTGAGAAGTGTAAGAGAAGGGAGAACTCTTCTCTGCTGCACTGAGCCACCAGTAAAAGAACAGCAAACAAACCTCTTTGCCACTTTAAAGCCATCCTGGTGGGAAAATCCAGCAATTCCAGCTCTCTAAAGCCTGTTTTCATCCTCAGTCTGAAAGGCTGAATTCCTCTGCTGGGTAGGTGGTGCTGGAGATGGGAGGGGAACATCTACAAAGTTGTCAATAAAAACTTTAAAGGGAAATAAAGAAGTATTTTAGTATTTGTCAGAACAAAGTGCAAGGAGAATTCAGGACAAAAGGAAGAGAGCTCGGCACCAGAGCAAATACATTTCTGCTTGCTGTAAGGAAAGCAGTGGGGTGGGTTTATTGGGATTGTTTAGGTGACTTCTCCCAGCCATATTTGACTTTATGGTTGCTTTGACTCACTGGAACCACGAGCCAGCTGCCTCTGGCACTGCTGCTGCCCAGGACTCCAGAGCCGTGCCGGGGGATCTCCGGAGGACAAACTGATGGCTTTGCCCAGGGGGATCCATCAGCCAGTCAGCTCAGCACATTTGGAAAGGTTTTCAAGTCCAAATCCACCCAAAAGTATCAAAAATGTCACTGAGCACAATCAGTTGTGACGATTAAACTCCCAGGGAAGTGTTTCTGTCAGATGCAGAGGATTAAGAGTCCCGGCTTCTCTCCGGTTTGACCCATAGGGACACAGTGAAGTCACAGAGGCGGTGCTGCCCAGGGGAGGGCAGCGGAAGGGCTGGGAGAAGGGAGACATTCCACACAATCCTGGCTCTGCCACGGACTCAGGCACAGGCACGACTCCGTCACAACACAGATGCCACAGGGACAGGCTCGACACAGCCAGATAACACTTCACTGCTCACTCCAGAGCCAAGAACCTTCAGATCCCATCCAGTGTCCTTCAATAAAAGCTCCTCCACCCATCCCGAGCAGCCAACACAGGAGTGCACATGGCTCCAAATGCTCTGCAGGGCTGTGGAACTGCCAGAGCTCTGCTGAGTGTCCCTTGCCCCTCTGCTCCCGGCGGGCAGGTGAAGGACAGGGCAGCTCAGCTGTGCCTTCCTCCTGCTCCCCCTCACCAAACGCCCCATGGATTCACAGGGAATCCCTGTGAAGGCAAGCAGTGTGGTGGAGAATGCACAGGTCACTCATATACCTGAGAATTTCACTGCTTTTGTGTGTTTTGAGCCCATCACGTCCAAAGAGCAACTTTATTCTGCAGCAAAAGATCCCCTCAAGTTCAAATATCTCTGCAGAGCTTGGTTATTTCAGCAGGAGCAGCAACAACCTTGGAGGGGATCCCTCAGGATTCCCTTTTGGCAAATACTGTCTGTTCTCATAGAAAATGGTATTTTATGGGGGTGAAGGAGTTCCTGGACTGAGCTGCAGTTGTGGAGCTCAGTGGATAATCACAGCTCATCCTTCAGGAGCCCTCACCTGCCCTGAGTGTCACACACAGAGTGAAACCCAACTGCAGAGCCAGCTCAGCCCCTCTGGGTATTGTCACTGTTTACTCTCCCTTTCCCAAAGCTGCAGGGAATGTGTTGTCCAGGAACAGCACTGGAGTCCAGCCCTGCTCTGAACTGAGCTGCCAGTTCCGGGAGCTGTTGGTGCAGACGGGAAGAAGCTCAAATGTCACTGCAGCTTTCCAAAAACTCCTCTGTTCTGGATGCTGCCTCCGAACCCACACATCCCAAATGGTGGCACAGGCTGATGGATTGCAGGGCTCCCGAGCTCTGCCAGGTTATCCCTCAAAATCCGGTCAGCTCTGCCAAGCTGGCAGGCTCCTCTGGTCACAGATATTCCCACATGTCAGTGTAAGCCTTAATTCCGAGGCCGGATACATCCTGTCGGACAGAGGGCACCCACAGAATCCCAGAATGGTTTGGGCTGGAAGGGACCTTAAAGCCCATCCCATTCCACCCCTGCCATGGCAGGGACACCTTCCACTATCCCAGGGTGCTCCAAGCCCCATCCAGCCTGGCCTTGGACACTTCCAGGGATCCTGGGGCAGCCACAGCTTCTCTGGGCACCCCGTGCCAGGGCCACACCACCCTCACAGGGAACAATTCCTTCCCAATATCCCATCCAACCCTGCCCTCTGGCAGTGGGAAGCCACTCCTTATGTCCTGTCCCTCCAGGCCCTTGTCCCAGGTCCTTCTCCAGCTCTCTTGGAGCCCCTCTAGGCCCTGGAAGGGGCTCTGAGCTCTCCCTGGAGCCTTCTCTCCTCCAAGATGAACAATCCCAACTCTCAGCCTGGCAGAAAATGTCCTGGCTGTTTCCCACAGTTTTCTGACAGCTCATGGCAAAGCCCTGATCCTGCCTGGGCAGAGGAGCTGGAAAATCCAGAGGCAGAGCACATTCCACAGCAGGAACCAGAACACATTCAACAGACCTTGGCACAGGCTGGGGCTGAATGAAGTTAAAACAGGAATAAAATTCTTCTGGTTGGATTGTCAGGAAACAATGTTTTCTCAAAGTGAGGACAGTGAATATATCCACTAATTCAGAAGCTGCAATTTAAATGGATTTATTAAAAAATTGATTCAACTCATCAATTGAATTTGGCACCTGCAGCAATGGTGCATCCTGGGCACCAGCAGTCCTGTAGAAACCAATAAAAATATATTTGAGGAAAAACTGATAGAGATGAATTTATTTTGGAAATACTGACAATGCCATTTGCATTATTCCTCTTTAATGTTTCTATTTCTGCTCTGACAAACTGAGGGAATAAAGACTGGAGCATGATTCTGCCGAGGCTCAGAGGCTTTGCCTTCACATCATCCCTTCACACAATCACAGTCCTTGTGGACAGAATAAGGCACTCAATTCTTATTTTTCTTCTCATTTTAAAACTCGCTTGACTGGTAAAAGTTCTCCTTTCATTGCAGTGATATTTTTTGAGCCAGACTGTAATTTCTTCCCGCAATCATCTTTCAGCCACAATGGATTGATCCAGTCATTGTCACCTCTGGAGTGGTAATTGAGGGATGTTCCCCTCAGACACCCTCAGGCAGTTCCACACCAAGGCAAGAGCTTTTTCCAAGAGTTTTTTCCATCAAACTTTGATATGTTTTGTGATCAGTGTTGAAAATTCTGAGTAATCATGGGCTTTTGCTGGATTCATCCACTGCTGAAAATCCCTGCCAGCTTTACTCTCCATTTACCTTCAGCAATTCCAAGAGGATGATGGAGAGGAGTAAAATACAGAATATAACAAGAAAACACAGGAAGCAAATGGAGGAATCAAGTTCTGGAGATCTAAGGGACAAGGTGGAGAGCAGCTGTACATCAGTGACAACAGGCAGCACTGAATTAGGAATTAATATTCTGAATTAATAAAAGAGTCCTTGAAAGAGTTTCAAGGGAAATGTGCCTTCAGAAATGTCCCTCTGTTCCCAGGTAAAGAACTCCAAGCCATTCCACTGAAGGAAACAGCTCTTCCATTAATTTTTCAACTGTTTGTGGAGCTGCTGTTGGCTATTTTTTGTTGATGCTCTCCCCAATGACTGCCACTCCTTTATAAGGTGGCTATAATTAAATACTCATTTTTCAGTGCTAATCCAAGTGGAAATTATTTAAATGTGATGGTTTAAAGAGTGTTTTAAAAGACCCAGCATAAACTCTGCATATAATTATCACTGGGGAGTAATTTGAACATAATGTCTTGGGCCATGGAGGACAAGAGATCCCAAAAATAAAGACTGGATACACGGAATTGGAGTGTTCCTAGAAAGAGCTTAGGGGACCCAGGTGTCTGACAGTAGGAACCACAGCAAGCCACTAGTGACCCAAAATACGGGACATACTGATCACACCAGCATTATGGGAAGTTTTTCAGAATTCCACACAAAACACTGAGATGAGGTTCAGTGTCCATAAGCAGAAGGATGTATCAGGACCGGCCTGAAGCAGAGGGTGACTCCTGTAACACCCAAAGGGATTGCCACCCTTCCTCTCCCCATCTTGCTCCAGGAATACACAAGATTTGGCAGCTCAAACATTACCATCTCTGCTGTTTTCAAACCAGGTTCTCAGCCCAACCCCACAAAACAAGGTCACCCGAGGTTAACTACGGGAATTTTTGCTGCTTTTGGGGACAACAACCTGTTCGGACTCATCCCTCATGAGCTGATGGCAATAATGTGTCTGGGCAAGAAGTCTTGGGCATTTGGGGAATTCCAAGAGCTGTGCAGTAGTGCCACATCTCCCCTCAGCAATGTGATACCCAACAAATCCACCACACTGGGATTTGCAACAGCTTTAAGCGCTTCCCTTCCCCCAGTGTCACCGGGGCAGCGACACCTTCGTGGTATTTCAGTGACATTCATCTATCAGTAATTCAGCTGCTCTCATTGCAGCATCTCAAACACATGACGTGCCCAAGGTGTCGTCAGCAAAGTCAGCCTTCCCCTTGATTAACACTTTTAATTGGCTGTTGTGCTGGGATTTTGCTTCCATGTCAGCTGAGGAGGTCACAAAGGGAGCAGAAAAATGATACAGAATCAGCATTCATGTTCCAGCAGAAGACAGGAAATTAAAAGCTGAATTTCTATCCTTAATTCACCTGCCTGGGCTCTGTGTGGCCATTCCTGCAGAACCCAGCTGAACAGTACTTTGGGAAAACTCCCACTGTGGAAGGATACACACGTGTTCCAGGCACCTTGGGGGAATGGGAAAATCCCTCCTGTAAATCTGCAGGAAGTTGTGGCACGCTGCTGGTTCCCAGAGCAGGGTACGTGGGAATTTGGGCACCAGCCTTGTGAAATATGAGTCCTGTAAAATGGTTCTCTCTGCCTTTAGAAGCAGCTGAGCATCCCCAGGCTCCCACAAAGCACATCCAGCTCAAGCAATCCGTGTGTGCTGGAGCGAGGAGGGACATCGGCCTTTGAGGTTTGTCAGCCACAGAGCAAAAACAAACTGCAGGTTATTGATGGCCTCATTTGCACTTTTTTTTGAAGAAGCTTTTTCAGTTTCTTCCTCTGTTCTAACACAGTGACACTGCCAGCACCCTCTGCTTGTGTCCCAAAGGGAAAAACATATTGAATACGTATTTAATGTGGGATTCTTGGAGCTCCCAAATCAACAGCAAGAAGGAGCACAGAAGGTGAAGCCACTGATGATTCCAGGGGTGTGGAAGCCATCCCTGTGACCTCGCAGCCTCACAGACAGATGGAATTGTTTCCACAAAGCCCTGCGTGTCTCCCTGATGGGAGAGGGGCTCTCCCAGCTCCTCCAGGCAGCTGCCTGAAGCCGAGTTCTGCTCCAAGCTCTTGTTCCTCTGATCCTGCCCTTGGGGAGGTGGCACTGCTCACTGGGAACAAGTGAAACAAAGGAGCAATGACACACTGGCAACCTTTTTTTGCCTTTCCAACTCCCCAGCGTTCTTAATTAATCCGCATTTTGTAACCACAATTAATTCTTTGCTGCAAGTCTAGGGAATACAGTGGGAAAAAACCACAATTTAATGTGTTTCGAGGAAAAAAGCCTGACTCACAGAAGTGCCAAGTCAGCTGGATTTCACAAAATTCAGACTTTCCATCTGCTTATGGTATTGATGTACCTGACTGCCTTGAATCTGTCTTCCCTCATAATGGGAATTTTGGTCCCTTTTCTGAGAGCTGACAGGAGGGTGGATCCAGGTCTCTTCTCCCAGGTGACAAGTGAGAGGAAACGGCCTCAGTCTGTGCCAGAGGACATTTATATTGGATATTATGGGAAATTTCTCCATGGAAAGGGCTGTTCAGCCCTGGCACAGGGCAACAATGGAATTCCCATCCTGGGAGGGATTTAAAAGCTGTGTGGATGTGGCACTTGGGGACATGGGTTAGTGGTGGCCCTGGCAATGCTGGGAACGACTGGCCTCAATGGTCTTTTGAGAGCTTCTCCCCCCTCACCAGTTCCATGATTCTGTGATCCATCCCTGCTCTCCACTAGACTTCCCACTGCCTCTAAACCTGCAAGTTCCTCCCTGATTTCTGCTGCTGTGAAACTGCCCATTCCTGACTTGTTGCTGACTCCTGAGCCTCCCTGAAGGTGCTCCTTGAGCAGTTCTGCAATATTCAAATGTTAATTCAGACTGCACTGAACAAAATCCCCTGGGAACAAACAGCAATCAGGATAATCCCCTGCAGCTCCACGACTTCCTTGGTCTCTAACAGGTGCTGTCAAATAAATCCATGGAATAAATCAGCCCCATTGTAACCATGAGGAAGGATTTTATAACTGTGTTTGCTGAGTGGGAGGACATTTTTCTCTCTGCTTTTTTACTGACAGTCAGATAAAAACCACACTAATCAAGAGAGACATGAAATGGAGGCCTCGGAGGTGAATTCCTGTTTTTACTGAGGGCTCCTAATCCTCCATTCATTTGAAGATTCTGGTGCTACCACAGCAGAGAGAACCAAGCTGTTTGGATCCAGTCCAGTTTTCATTATGGATGGACTGGGAGATGCCAAAAATACTGATGCTGCTGTTGTAATATTTTCCTGCCGAGCACCTTTGCACTAGCTACACTTTATTCTTCTATCACAGCTTGTCCTTCTCCTGGCAGGACACTCACAGGGACCTCCAACAAGGGCATCTGCAGGGATGCAGCTGGTCTCCACAAAGAAAATACCAGTATCTCTTTCTATCTCTAAATATCAATATGTATTTTTCTGTTATGCTACTGCACTGTACTTGCAGCAAAATCCATCTTTGCTTTCTCGCTACTTTAAAAAATATTGCCCCTCGATATTTCCTTCCCCATTCTTGCTCCTTTTACTTCTAAAATGTTCCCCAGAACGCACTGTATTTCTTCCCGTGGTCTGGAAAAGGGATCAAGGCAATGACACCTACTTAATATACATCTTTCCTCCCCAAAGCTTTGCAGTGAGATGAAGGAAGTGTCAATTCCTTCTGAAGGAGAGCAGCACTGGGACTGACTGCTGGCACCAGGCAGCCAGGATGCAGACACACAGCTCCGGGAGATGAGCAGAGAGCAGCTCTGCAGACGTTACTCATTCAGCTGAGATGGAAACCCTGCTCCTCTGAGGGGAGTGGAGAAGCTGCTGTGATCCAGGCAGGATAAAGCATGCAGGGCTCTGGGGGGTTTCATGCTTCAGGAAGCAGAGGGTCATTAGAAGGAGGGTCTCTGAAGAGAACTCAAAAAGAGAGGGGTGACATGGGCTGACTGACAGGAAATGTCACCTCAGTGCCACCACCTGGCATCTTGGACCATTTTCATGCCAGCAACAGATGTCAGAGAGCAAATGAGTACCGGCAGCTCTGGGGATGGTGAGAAAATGGATGTGGGAGTGTGTGGAAATGCTGACAGCCCAGAGAGATGCAAAGATGCATGGACCATGTTTAAAAGCCTCCACTAAACCCCTTCCTCCTGGGAAGCCTCTGTTTTGTTCCTCCAAGTGTCTGTTCTCTCTGCTCAGCACCAAGCCCTGCGTGTGCTGCCAAGGGCTGTGCAGAGCTCAGTTATCATGAATGAAATGAGCTGAGAACAGTTGGGTATTTATAGGCTCAGCAAGCTGGTGCTCCAAAAAATGTGAAAGCTCTTCAAAGTGCCTTTAGCTCCAGAGCAACACTGACAGTCCCTGCCAGCTTGTGGGGACATTGGGAAGAAGAGTCATGGCAGGAACACTGACCATGGAAGTGTCCTGAGCTTTGTGCTGAGCATCTTTCAGTTTGCAGAGAGTAAAGAGCGAATTAAAACATTAAGATATGGAAAAAACCACGATGGCACGTTCAAGATTTCCCTGGATATGGATACACAAATAAGTTCTGCATTTTTTTCTGGGGAAGAGACAGCAATGCAGTGATGAGTTTAAGATAATTGAGTTGAATATTGCTTAGATATATTGCCAGATGTTCTAACAGTGGCTTATCACTAATGACACCAGATAGCTTTGAGGAAGCGAAATGTTTCCCAGATATACCAGCGAATCTCTCCCTGTTTCCTGGAGACACACACTCGAAAAAGGCAGCAGAACCTGGCAAACCAATCGTTGCTATCACAGAGCTTCTGTAATTCCAAACCAGCTCTGGCTCCCGCAGCCCCAGGGACCAAGGTACAAGGGCCAGGAGCCTGGCCCTGGGTGAACCTGAGCAGTGGGGAAGGCTCCACCAAGATAAGATAGAGGCTTGCACCTGCCGTGCAGGCGCGTGTTTGAGATCCACGTTTTCCAGCTGCTGATCCCACCTCCCCCGGATCCACACATTCACAAGGGGTGGGACCAGGCTTCTTCCAACCCAAACCATTCCATGATTCTATGACAGCAAGGCCCTTCTTGAGGAGTAATAGCATTTTCTATCTCCAGTATATGTCAGAACCAAAAGACTCCAAGCATATCCAACAGGAGAGGTAGATTCTCATTGTTTTGCTCAGTGCTGAGTGCTAGCTGGGCCAACAAAACCCAGAAGGAAGTGTGGGTAAGAGTTCCCTCAAAGACAGGAAAGAGGGACAGTGTACCTGGAGGAGATCTCTTCAGTCCCCAGCTTCCCCTGCACAGTGACTGTGGGCTTACAGTGCTGCAGGCAAAGGATGATGGAGAAAAAATGAGAATATGAGAACTTACCACGGAGGAAAGGTCCATGTTCACCATCCTCCTGTCATCCAGGTCGACTGGCTGGAGGCCTGCAACGTTGAGCTGGACAGAGGAGGTTCTGTAAACAAAGCTCAGCAGCCAGTCCCCCCTGGAAGCAGAGAAGAGTGGGAATAAATCCTGTTGCCCAGTCAATGCAATGTGGAATCAAAGAATTCCATTCCAGAACAGTTTGGGTTGGAAAGGGCCTTAAAGCTCATCCTGTTCCACCCCTTATCATGGGCAGAGGCACGTTCCACTAGCCCAGGTTGCTCCAAGCCCTGTCCAACCTGGCCTGAAACACTTCCAATGTGTAACTACTCAGACCATGAGGAGAGTGGAAGGGCTGGGAAGCACAGTGATGTCTGGAGCAAGACCTGCTGCAGGTCTGTGTGATGCAGGAATCACACCAGGAATCACTTGCTGGATTCAGGGAAGGTTCATGGGACACAGGGGTGTAAGCCTGAACTGAATCCTGATCCATGGGCGTAGCCTCTTTACCTGCAGGGAGTTTAAAAATCTGACCCTTCTGTTTATTTCTATGTTTGCTTAGGGATTGCACATTGACATATTTAATCTTCTTCATGCACTGATAGGTTCTCCAGCCCATAAAGCTGTAAAGGTGATGAGACCTACAACACTGATGTTGTGACATAAATATCGACTGTGAAGCTCCTGGGAGTGCTCCTGATTTATAGCTACTGTAGAAATACATGGCTTCAGTGACAGAACTAGGAAGAGTTTGTTCCTACTCTAAAGTAGTGCCATAAGTCACTGTGACAGTTTCAGGGTAGACTGTGGCATGAGGAGAAAAGGAAATACAAAACTCTTCTGTGCTGAGCAACAGCATAAAATCTGGGCACTGAAGTGTCACTGTGCTCTATAGAGCAGATTGAAGTGGGACACGAGTGAGATTTGTGCTCTGTGATGGCAGCAGGTGAAATGCTTCTGCACAGGTGCCCATTCCTGGCTATTCCCAAATAATCCACACTAGGAGTTGTAAGTGTACAACTGCAAAACCTTTACAACACATCCACGCTGCTCAGGCGTGGGTTCTTTCAAAAGCTGAGCCAGTCCAACTGATTGGGGTGAGGCTTCCCCCTGGGAATTTGTAACCCCACTGTTAAGTGGGAGGGACAGCTCCGACAGCTCACAGGGCTCTCACTCGCCCTGTCCCCTCATATTCCAAAACCAAAGGAGAACAAGGCCTGAAGCTCAACAGCTGGGCTCAAATCTGATCTTACAGGAATTCTATCCAGTGTAATTCATCCGACCTAAATGGAGTTACTGAAGTGACAGAACGAGGCCAGCCTTTGTACAAGCGAGAGACCAGAGAAATGAGAATCAGGTGAGGCCTTACCACACAGTGTCTGTATAATCTTTCTCTCATACCTCAATCCTCACAGAAATTCCCCATATCTCTCAATTCCCTCCTCTAGCTGCCCCTCATGTTACCTGAATAACCGCTAGACACACACATATACTGTATTTTATTCCAACAGTCAGGCAGGCTTAGAAACTGTAACAAGATCTTTTGTGTGTGTGTGTGTTCTAGGAAATGGATACACTGAGCTTCTTACAGTGAAATTTATTTTTGTAGAACACAGGGAGGAACAATATTTGCTGGGTAAACTCAGTTATATGCAATTATTTCTATCATTTATGGTTTCTTGGAGGAACTCAGAACACTCCCAGGGAGGCAGCTTTTCCTTATGTCACACGAAGAAACACTGCAAGTGGTATTTATATCCGGCATCCCTGAAAATCCTGGGATCCAAAGAGGACAAAAGCAACAATTTCCAGCCTAGCTGAGAGATGGGATTGATAATTTGTTGTTTTAACTTTGAATACTTTTAATTCATTAATTTAATTCTTCTTTCTAAGTTCAAACACTCTGTTAGAAGCACAGTAACACAATACTTCCCCACCTTTCACACAGGTGTATAGGCATCCATATGGATGTGTGCATGGAAAACACCAGCAGCATTTTCACCTGTCCTTGACCCGAGGGCTCACAGCTTTATAAACTGTCCTGACTTGCAGGTTCTTTTGCTAATCTTCTTGTCTGGTTATTTCTCAATTTATTTCCCCATGCTCTTAGTCTTCCCTGCTTCATTCCTTGGTTTTAATTTCCCCTTATCTAATTGTGCTGGTAAGCAGTGTTCCTGCCACAATTATCTTCCAAGACACAGTCATTAGGTTTGAAGCTGTCACTTGAATACTTAATAGCTTTTCTGAGATTGCTTCACCTGTTTCAGGCCTCTGAACCTCCCTCTTCTCACCCAGCAGCTCCCACAACTCTGCACAACAGCTGTCTGCTTTCATTTCTGAAATGTTTTTAAATGTGGTTTTAAAAGGCTGGTATTTGTTTTGAAGGCAATCTTTGTATTCTTTGACATCCTTACTGAATTTGCTCCAGCTATTCCAGCTATTCTTCCTTTGTAAGTTAAATATCTTGTTCATGTGGATTATCTTGACCAGAAACCCACTCCAGATATAAAAACCTTCAATTTGCTTGAGCTCCTTCTCTTCCATTGTGATTTTCACATCTAGTTCCCCATAAGCAGCCACAAGTGAACTGCATCTTAAAGCTTTTATAGATTCTAATTCCAATTCTTTAAGTCAGTGAACCTAACTGCTGTATTTAGAGTCCTTCACATAAAGCTGAGATTTAAAGGGGTTTTAGAATATACCAGATTACACACACAAACACACTGACCCAGCTGTAGGATCCCTCTATGAACAGGACCTACATGGCCTTCCAGTGTCACAAAGAGCCAAAAGCTGGGTCAAACAGCCTTCAAGTGCCTCCTGAAGCTGTCATCTCCAGTGGATCTGAGGGAGAGGCCTGGAGGGACAAGGCTCTGGCACTGCTGAATCAATGTCCTCATCAGCACTTACAAAGTGCTTAAAAGGGGTAAATACCCCAAAGCATTCCCAGGCTAACGAGGCCGGGCACTGAGCACACACTGACCTGCAGTAGCCGTTTATGATCCTGCCCGATACCACTCTGGTGAGAGCTTTCCAGTGCTTGGCTTCTCCTTCCACTGGAGCTCCCAGTAAGACAACATCTTCAATGATCCCTTGTGAGTCTGTCAAGGTGAAATCAGAACAGCTCAGATTTAGAAGATGGATCAGGAGATATTCTTATATGAAGTGTATTCAGACGTGTGCTACAGAAAAATCATCATTTCGGTGGCTTCAATTTGAAAGACAGAAACAATGGAAAGGAGGATTATAAATACAACTTTGTATACATGTGAAGGGTCCACAGTTCACCTGGAGTTAGTAAATGTGAAAAATCGAGATCCTCAGACAGTGCAAAGGACCAGGCTGATGGCAGGAGGGAGAAGTGGCCTGGTCTCTACCCAGAAAGATGCTGCTCAAGCAGCAAACCTCTGGAAAGGTTTGGAAACCTCTGGAAAGGTCTTTCTGCAGACTCACTGATGTGGGTTTGCACAGAGCTCTGAAACAGGTGAAAGGGTCTGAGATCCCCCAGAGTGAGCAAATGTTGTCATACATGAAGCATGAGGAACTCTTCCCACAGGTGATTCTATGAAAAACATGCAAGAGGAAATCCCAAATTGTTAATATTGATTTGGAAGTAGCAACAACAGAGGCATTTGCCAATACCCAGTGAAGATCTGTCAGACTGGTTTGATTTCCTTCTGCTGTAACCTGAATGCCCAGGGCCTGATTTGCTGAACAGCAATGTTGACTTTTAAGCATAATAAATCTTCCTCACTTATCAGAGAGCTGCAGCTGGGCAATTTCAGGAGAAATAATGATGGAATGAGAAATAGTGGGCAGCTCTGCTACTTTCCTAAACTCTTGAACAATAAATCAGTATCTTCCATAAAGCTTTGTAAAGAGAGATGAAGCCTCTGTTGCCACAACAATTAAATGGAAGACTCATGAGCATAACATTCCAAATCCATTCTCTGCACCTGTGGGAGACCAGGCTCCACAGACCTGAGCTAAACCCAACATTTGAGGGAGAGGTGCTGCCTGGGTAGACTTTTCAAATGTAAATCATTTCGCTTCCTTTCTCTGAAAGCAGTAAAGGATTGGAGCTGCCTGCAGTGCCCGCATCCTTCTCCAGGGTGTAAATCCCGGTGCCTGACAAATCCAAATGAGCTCTCCTGGAATTATTTCTTATTGCAGAGCAAATTTTTCACCAATCGAAAAGAGCAAAGAGCAATTCAATTTTGCAAGTGTAATCTGTGAGCAATAAAGCCCTGTTCCCATAATCATGGGCAATCAAAATGAAACCCAGAGCCTTGCTAACGGGAAAGCTCGTTCCAACCAAGGTTCTAAATTCCATGGCCACAGTGTAAGCCAAGTGAATAAACAAGCAGCTGATTCATCAGGATCCTGAATATTTGGGCAAGGTGTTGGAAGCTTTTGTTTCTCCAGTCCTTTGTCCAGTTTATTGCTTGCTCAGAACCAAAAAAATGTTTATCCTTGGCTGAAAAATGCTCATTTTCTTTGAATGTTGACAGGATAGAAACCCGGGAACAGATCACTGGCCTGCAGAGCAGCTGAGGCTCGAGATAAATGAAATATATTTCACAGTTTGTAAATCTTTTAGATGATGAAGAACAATAAAGTCCGCAAAAGCAGTGGAAAAAAATTAATTCATTAACCATTTAACCTCACAGAGAGGGGCTAATGAATAAGGAGTTTTATAAAGGAAAATTTCCAATCAAGTCCAAGCAGGTGGGAACAGAGTGAGAATGACAGGCCAAAATTAAAACCTGATTAAGATGATTTCTCCAGAAAAGGTGTGGAAGAAAGAAGCTGTCCCAGAGACCAAAACCAATCCTGGGAGCTGGGCCTTGCTGTGCCCTTGGGATGCAACTCACTGGGAAAGGGAAAGTAGCTGAGCACGTTAGTCCTGACTGGAGGGAGAACAGGGCTGCAGTTCAGCTCTGGCTGTGTACAGATGTTCCAGGGCAGAGTTGGCAGCAGCATTTCCAACACCTGAGCACAGCACGGATCACAGCCCAGCGGGACACTGGTCACAGGAGCTGTGATCAGTACCAAGCATCCAGTGTGTGACACCCCACTCCTGTCACACACAGCTGGGCTTCAAGGTAACAGCCATTATCAATTTGCATTAGTTTGCTAATTGTTAATTATTTACTAAAATGCATGGGAATCACCATGAAGAAATCAGAGCAATGATCTTCTCATGCAGTAACGTGTCTCTGATGGCTCATTTACTCCAGCTTCTGCCATAATGTCATTTTCTGGAAACCTGCTGAGATCTGGCTCCCAAAGTCATCCGTGATGAAGTATCCAAAGGTTATTCCATTGCTTTGCAGAGAAGCATTTGAACAGAGTCTGAGTCCCTGCCACGGTGTTTCACTGGCCAATCCATCATTTGCTATTTGTCCTCAGAAATGCCACTGCCATCTGGATACAGAACCCTGCATGACAGAGCCGTGTGTTCCTTTCGTGTGAGACATCCAAGTCCAAACCCAAATCAGTCTCAGCTGTCCCAGGTCCCAGCTCCATTCCTTCTGTGGCTTGCTCTGGAATGTGCCTGTGAAGAATGCCTTGGCAATCTGTGCTAAACATGCTGCTTTTCATCTCACAAACAGCTCAGCTTTCAGAATTCAATTAAGGAACTGAAAAATCAGTGTATGGTGGGAGCTGCTCTGATATATCACCACGATACTTGGATTTCTTTGGAGTGGCAGCCAACCTTCCAGACCCCTAAGGATTTCCTCCCTAAGCTATGGGCTTGTGTTATTCCAGAGCCTGCAGACTGAAATAAAAGCCTGGAAATACCTCAGCCCTTGGCATTCTCAGGACACAAAAAGTATAGATCTAGGGCCAGATTAGGATCTGGGTGCTGGCTCCAGTGTAACTCTGTTAGGATCGTTCTGGATTTGATTAGATTTATTTTGAGAACAGAATTCCTGTATTTGAGGACTTCCATTTTAAACCAGAAGTGAAGTTCTGGCACAAAGCTGTCAGTGCAGACCATCTCCATCCTCACTTGACTCTGTTCCCACCTTCTTGGACTTTACTGGACATTTTCCTTTATAAAATTCCCTATTTATGATTTATTGTGCAGCTAAATGGTTAATGAGTTAAATTGCTACGTGCGGGGAAGGCAGGCTGCACACACTCACTGCTGACTCAAGTCCAAGATACAATTTCCATCAACTGATCATAATGATTTTACTCTTTTTTTCTTCCTAAATTAAAAATAAATTCTATTAATAAACAGAACCACAATGGGTAATAAATTGACAGATGGTTTTATACTTGACTTTGGGGGAAAATTACCATGAAAATAGCAGATGACAGCGGCATTTCAGTGACTTAAATGGAAGGCAGGACTCAGGGAATCAGATACGAGAGCTGCAGAGAGCTCCCAAGAAAGGCAAAGCATCCTCTGCCAGGATCAGGCAGTGTGTGGGCAGCTCCAGACTGATCACAAATGTCACCTTGTTGTTTACAGACCAAAGTGATCCCCTGAAACCCCTCCAGTGAAGACAGTGGATTTCATCTCCTGGACTGGGGGAAATGACAGCAGAATTTGGCTCCAAAGGCATTTAAACCTCATTTTTTTGGGGTTTTGTCCTATCCTAAAAGACCCAAGCTGTGTTCTTCCTCTTGGAAGAACAACTTCTCCACCAGGAGTAAGGAAAAGAGAAGAAAAAATGGTTAGAAGGTGAATTTTACCTTTTTCTTGAGCCATTTCCTGCAGGCAGAAGTAAATGACTCTGGCACCCAGGCTGAAGCCGACCAGTGTGACAGGTCTCCGGCCCTGAGAAAGAAGGAAAGGAAAAAATCAAATGGTGTTTTCTCTGGAAAGAGAGACTGGGCTTGGGATCCCTGAGAGCCTGAGACATAGAGCACCTGCTTGTGCATCACCTTTGAAATACTGGAGCAATTAGGTTGGTTTCAAAGGGATCAGGTCTCCTCAGAGTTATGCCCAGTTCAATATGGAGAATTCTACATATCCAAGTATTTAGTATGTTTTGATCTTCAGAAAATCAACTGAAAAAAGTCTAATGATCAGCAGTTACAACAAAGCAGGTGTTTCAAACAGAACCCAAACAGATGCTGTCACTGGTTTGAAATTTCCAAATGAAAACCTTATTCAAGGAACAAAATTTTCCTAGAAATGTTTCAATAAGCAGAAGAAGCTGTAATACAAAAATACTGACCACTTCCAGATTTCACGCTGAGTGACAGCAGCACCATGCGATGGTTATAAAAAATGATGTGGCTTTTAAGCTTTAAGCTTTTATTTTGAATAGCCTAATAAGATTTTCTGTAAGATCAAAGGGAGCCTAATCCCAACATCAATGAAAAATGGTCTTTGTAATATGCAGGGAGCAGGTGTGTGATGGACACCCCAGACATCACATTAACTAGTTTTACACTCTCCAGCACGGTGGAATGTGTGTTTTCACAACAGCAAATGCTTAACAGGCAGGAGCAAATGCCCCCTAGCAAAACAAAGGGCTTGTATGAAATAAAGTTTATTGAGTTTTCTAGGATTGGATTTTTATGAGAAATCAAGTTTGTTCCTCCTCTGCTGTTCCACCTTGCTGGGACACACAGCTCTGGGGCCACGGCTCCCCTCGGGCTCCTCCACAATCAATAGTGACTGGTGTGAGACAAACACGTGGCCAGCAAAACCCAGCAGTGCCCCAGCAAATGATGGCAGTGGCAGGGGGCAGCAATGTCTTTTTTCAAGCCTTTTCAGAGAGACTCCTGTCACTTCTGTCAGGTACCAGTCCATTCCCCTTCTCTGTAGACAAAGCCACAGCTCACTGGGTGTTGGCTGCCACCCACTTTTCTCTCAGGTTGTTTTGCTGGTGTCTTTTAATGATCAATAAATATTTTTAACACTCTGTACTCTCCTTTCCTTTTCACCCAACCTCACTTCCTGCTCTCTGACTCCCAGTAGGTGAGTGGGCCTGGCTGTGCTGTGCTGTGCTGTGACATGGTTAAGCCACTGGTCATTTATGACCTGGATCTCTTCTTCCTCATTTAGAAGAGCTTTAGGTTAAATGGAACAAATCTCAGCAGGATTTCTCTGATCCACTTGGGACTTCCTCCTTTTCCTCAGTGAGCCAGATATCTGCTGGTCACCTTCATGCAGCACTCTCTGAGTTTTTGTTTCATTACTTTTTGTCTCCCTAGAAAGATACCATGTAACCAGCATGACTACAAAACTTCACCTCCCTGGGCCAATTCCCTCCCAGCCGTTATTCCTGGGGAATTCCGCCCGGTTACCTGCTGTCGGCTGAGCAGGATGTGTGCAAGGTGCTTGCCCACTTCAGCAGAGCGATGCAGACACACTCCCCAGGGGTTGTCAATGACACTGGCAACAGTCAGAAGCGATGCTGGCCAAGTCAAGGCTGTCACAATCCCTGCAACACACAGAGGTTTCTTAGGAAACATCAAAATCAAGACAGTTCACTGAAGTTAAAAGCTAAGCCTAGGAGCTTTTGTCATTTCCAGCTCTTCTTTCCCAATAGCTGCGCTGAGAAATGCTTTGCTGGACTAAAGATAAGAAAGAATCTGATGTTCTGGCACGGGGGGGGTGAGTGTAACCTGGGTGTTGAGAGGTTTCTGTACACCAGTAAATGGTGTAACAACGTGGAGAAATGAACAGTCACACGAGAAGGAAGGTGTTTCCAGCTGTAACTTTAACAGAGTGATGCAATGACACAGTGGCTCAGCAGTCCAGGAAAGCACAGCTAAATCACAGGTGTGGTAGAGGAGGTGCTCAGGTCACTTCTGCTGGGCAGTGCCAGCACTGCCTCCTCCAAAACATTCCTTCTTTAGGAAAGCTCCTCTAACAGCGAAACCGCACAAGAGCCACTCAAGCAGATCTGATACGATTTAGTTTCTTACCTGACAAGACCGTGAATTTTAGGGCTTCTTGAGCCATCATGTTCACAAAACCATTCAGCAGGGAATCCAAGGCGTTGCCAAGCTCCATCAAGTACTTGGATTCCCAGGCCAAGCAGTATTGCTCACTCGAGTGCAACATGCTGCTCCACGGGGCTGTGAAGCTCCCTGGGAAAGGTGCAAAGATGGAATTCATGTTTGGAGAGAACACAATGGCTGATTCCTGGCAAGAGGAACCCAACAGAGGATCAGAACAGAACCTGCAGGACACTGGAATATTCTGGCAACGCTATTAATGACAGATCAACACTGATGGGCAGAGCAGAATTGCCATCTTAATTAATTAAAAGCCTTCCCACACTGTTCCTTCCCCAAACAATGGAGGCAGGTTGAGGCAGCTGCTGATCAAAGTGACACAAGATCCCCACAGTGGACTGTCATATCTGGGGACACGTAGATTGGCAGCTACTGGCAGCTCCAAAATAAACAAAGTGGCAAATTCCATAAAATTCCTGTCCTCAGTCCCTGTGTTTGAAGGAGTGTGTACGCAGACAGACACTGCTGTAAGGAGGAAAATGGATGCCAACCCTGGTTTTGCTCTTTAAAACATTCTAGCAGATTGCTAGTTATGGAAGAAGAATGTGTGTCATCTGTAGCTCCCTTTTAAGGGCAAACAGACACAAAAGTTCCTGGAGGGACACACTTGCCTCTCTAACTGTGCCTGGGAGCCCTCCAGCCCTGAGGATTTGGACCTCTGGCAAGCAGACGAAGAGAAAAGCCAAAGCCCAGCACTGCAAAGTGAAAAGAACTTCCCTGTAACAGCAAATTGCAGCCTGGCAAGTGACAGGGCAAGACATCCTTCTGCATTAATGATACCCAGAGTTAATTATGGTGCTTCTCAATAAACTGGCAGCTGTTCAGTCAGGTTGCTGAGCACATCAGCAGACAGGTGACATATTTTATATGACAAGCTACACTGGAAAACAAAGCACTACAGACCTTTCAAGGTATCCCCTGTAAGTCACCTCCGGAGTGCTGTGCTTAACAGGATTTACTTGACAGAACTTTCTTGCCAATAAACCTCATTAGCTGGCAGATACAGAGAGAGCAAAACCACACTATTTTCTGTTAATTCCTGGAGGACAAACATAAGGTCTCAGAGACACTTCTTACTAGTGCTGGCAATCATCTCCCAAACAGACCTTTTCTGGTACAACCATGCAACAGTTCCTAACAGAAACAATCCTGCTACGGCTGCTCCCAATGCTGCTATCACCACCAACTTAATGCCCTCTTTCTTTTGCTCTGTTTGCCTGGGATTGCAGATTGGGTTGCAAAGTCTTATGGTGAGAATTGATGTGGTTCAGTTACCATGCCATGGAAACGTGGGGCAGACTTGGTGCTTTGTGAGCACAAACACAGCCTGGAGTGGGACACAGCCACGGCTCTTTCAGCTCCTCTCTGTGTCCTCATCATGTTCTTACCATATTTGCCAGTGCACAGCCATCCAGTGATTGCTATGGTGATGTGGAGCTGCTTCCCTTCAGTAAGTGGGAGGAATTCAAACTCTTCTATGGCTCCCACACGTTTCTTCATCTTGTATCCTACACAGAGCCAGGAAGAAACACACGGCTCAGAGATGGCACAGAAAGTGCACACTCTGCTAACAGTAGGAGCTTGTTAAGAAATTAATTGGGTAATCTGGAGAAGGTTTTTTTCCTTTGCAAAACCCTCAGTCAGTCCATGCATTACTTATAGCTTGGTAAGGAGCCAACATGATCCTTCTGAGCTTGTGTGATCTGAGAGAATCCAGCAGAAGGGTTTTTTTGCTGTAACAGCTGCTTTTCTCCATGGCAGCATCTTTCTAACCCAAAGCAGCAAGTTTTCACGTCCTTCATTAACCACACACCAAATATTCTTTCCCTATTTGGTCACCAGGGGCTACACAGTACCTTAATCAGCACTGACATAAAAATCTCACAGATTACACCTCCAATCGCTTCCCTCGCTCTGCAGAGAGCTCAGTGGGGTCATAAACTGTGCATTTGCAGACATGATCCTCTGCCTGAGTGGCTGAGAATGGTGTGGTCACACTCTTACCAGTAAGACCAGCTCCTGCTGCTCCAAAAAGGGATGCCATGACAGCAATCCCAGCAGTCGATCCTAAAGCAGCTGCTCCAGCACTCCCGATGATTGTGGCAGCTCCTGCAGCAACCAGAGGGGCAGCCAGGCCCCCTGTCAGACCTGAGGATGCAACAAGAGATATCACCAAATTATTACCCCTTAAAAACACCAGGCAGGCATCTCCCTGTGCTGGGAGAGTGTTGCTGGAAGAGCTTTTTGCATGTCCAACAACAGGGCTTCCTGAGACCCTCCCCAGGCCCTAAATCTCCGCTCAAATTCTTTGACTGACCAGTAAAAATGAAGAATCATTTCAAAGTCAAAGGAAGACTGTGTGGTGGTCTCGGGTGAGCTGTGCTCTATTTGCTCGGGAAACATTGATCTAATCTCACACTTTTGATTTCAGAGTTGAAGATCTGATCCTCTTATAACATGAGAGCAAAGAAGAAGAAAACATTTTTAAGCGTGACAACCTCAGTTTAATACTTCCCCCAGCTAGTGAAGCTACACTGGAATAACTTTTCCAGCTAATTCTTTCATGTTTACTTTTGTGGGGCTGAAAATACTTCTCTTGGAGTCAGACCCCTCTCTGTCCCTGGTGCTGTGTCCCCAAAATGCCAAGGGCAGCCTCACCAATCACTGTTCCACCCCCAACAGTTGCCAGACCGATCAGCAGGTATCTCTTCAGCTTTTTCCTTCTTTCCTTCTTTTTTCTTGAGACTTCTGCAGTTCTGTGGGGGGATTAGAAGTACAAAAACTAAGGGAAAAGCCTGATGGATAACAATGCTGCATCAGAATCTGCTTTTATACTCCTTGGTGTAATTTCCCTCCCAGGAACAGTAAAAAGGAACATGCAGGTGTGGACTGACATTTATGAGCATGGATTTAGAGATTTAAATTGAATGGATTAAATGGACCACAGGTTTAAATTGAAACGATTTAACTGCTGACAAAAGCCAACAGATATTACTTACTCAGAAAACCCTTCCTAATAGGGCTGAAGCTTGAAAAAAAAAAGAAACAAAAAGTCAAAAGCATTTCATTAACTACACGCGGCCTAAGTGTCCTAAAAAACCACCAGAAAGCTAAGGAGAAACAGGGAAAAGTGTTTGAAATAAAAGGAAATAGGGGTAATTTGTGCTAACAAACAGAGATGCAATTAAACTATTTTCCAACAGCGTTTACTTCGAGCTGCTTTCTACTTGCACGTCACAATATAATAATGTAATAGGAACTAAACAGCCATCAGTTCATTTGTCTGTGTGCATTTAAGATGTGTTTTAACAAGCTTATCAGAAAGAGGTAAACAAACCTAAAAGGAACAAATACCACTTATTAGCCACTCCTTTTGACTTCTCTCCAATGTCTGCTTTCCCTCTTACAAGAAGTGCTTCAATTTCAGAGGAAAGTGGGGAAAACAGAGGATGCTGGAATAAGCTGTTTCCAGTGGAAGGTTCCTTCTGGCCTGTTCACACACCAGTTAATCCAGGCCTTGAAACGTGACAATTTATCTTGTTTCCAAACTTGGATATTTTCCCTGTTAATCCTAGCCTAATTTTGGATTTTCATTATCCATATAATTGCCTAATCCTTCCTGGAACCCCCTAAGCATACTGTAATTTTGATTAAGACAATTTTACACAAGTCCCAGAAAATATGCAGCTTTGTGAGGCGCAGCAGGAGGAGAATGGAGCTCAGTGGGTGAAATCCCTGAGTCACTGCACTCACTGGCAGAACTCCCACGGACCTGCACGTCACAGAGACTTTGTCTCCACAGAGACCCTCCAGAAAATCATTGCTCATTACCTTATGCAGCTGCAAACGTGGTGTCTGCAGAGAACAACACTCCTCCAATTTCTGCAAAACCACAGTCACTTTCTACAGCCCCACAGACAAAGCAGTGTTTGGCTATCAGAGAATTATGAAATCACTAAGGATGGAAAACATCTCCAGGACCACCGAGTCCAAGCTGTGCCTGATCCCCACCTTGTCACCCAGCCCAGAGCACTGAGTGCCACGTCCAGTCGTTCCCTGGACACCTCCAGGGGACTCCACCACCTCCATGGGAATCTTCTTCCAATGCCTGACAGCCCTTTCCATGAAGAAATTCCTCCTGACTTAACCTGAACCTCCCCTGGTGCAGCTTGAGGCCGTTTCCTCTCACCCTTTCAAAATGCTCTACTTTGTGCCTTAGTCACCAATCTGAATGCTTGGCTTTGGATAAAATTGCTCTTGGAGTTCTTTACACGAGTGCTGCAGCTGGGCTGTTCATACCTAAACTGGCAATACCCAGCAATTCCTGTTCTACATGAGGTTCATCAGCTTTTACAGTCACTGCACTGTGTCTGAGAATAATGACAAGAGAGCTGGAACATGTCTAACCTGGAGTCTGTTGGAATAATGAGCAGTTTGAGTTATGTGGTGAGAAAAAGAGTGGCAGCTAAATCCTGCCTGCCGATGCAGTAAATAAAAGGAAGAGTTTTGCCTGCCACTGCTTCCCTTCTGGAGCTGCCAGCAGCTGCTTCCTAATGGCTCCTCCATTACCATTATCATTGGATTACCAGACTGCTTTTATCCACTGCGGTAATTAACTGCTGCTTCTGGTATTTTTCTACCCTCACTGTATGAGCAGCTTCTTGCCTGAACCACAAATTATGTTCAGAGAGATTGTAATGGGGAATTTCAGGTCATTTTCCAATAAGGAAAAGTGGTAGGAGCACACATTAGCAAGCAAATGTTGTGATGTTTTCCAGTTTCTTACAGAGATGTGTACAAAAGAAAGGTTCACACCTGCAGGTCAGGTTTGGTGCAAGTAACGTGGATTTAAGTGGTTGGAGCATTATTCTATAGAATAGAATTTAAACTTAAAATTAATGTACATTTAAACTTGCAGGTTCTGGGCCTCAATGCAACATATCCACAGCAGCAAAGGCAGCAGCAAAACCTCCTGTTAACAAATATCAGTAAAAACACCTGTGCAGGAGCTGCCAAACCCCTGGTTGGTTGTTTCTGTTCCAAAACCTCTTGCTGGTCAAAGCTGGAAGCATCCCAAGCACATGCTGGTGTTCCCAGCCCCAAAATCTGTAAGGTCAAGGTGGTGACAGGTTTATATTTTGCTTCCTTTCCCCACTGATTCCTGACTTCAAACCAAAGAAAGGGTCATGGATTCCCCACAAATCCCAGCCCTGTTTTAGCACAGCAATAACAATGTGTTCACACTGCAGTCTTGGGCTCCTCTCGCCATAAGGATTTTTCTTTTTCCTTTTATCTAATAGACATTTACTCCCATGGCTGCGACTTGGGCACAGGACAAGTTAGGAATCCCTGGCTCTCTCCACAGCAGACACACAGGAACCCCACTGGGTTGGCAGCAGGGTTTGAAAGCCACGCTGTTCTTTCGCTGTTATCAGACACAGCTTAAAGGCCCAGCACTGAGCTTGTTTTCACAAACCACAGCAAAACAGTCCCCATTAATACCAACCCTTGCTCCTGCACACCAAACGTTTGGCAGTCCACAATCTTTGAGATTATTCTGACTTTCCCTTTTTACAGTGTGCTATAAAGTTAAGTGTTATTTGTATACAGCTGTAACTGGAAGATACCTATCACATGCTGGACCCCATGCTAATATCTGAGCTGAACCATGGCATGGGTGTTGATCAAAGCCTTTATTAGCATTCAGGGTGATCTCATAACCCATTTGCTGAGTTGACAGATGAAAATATTTCCCTGGAAAGTCCACTATGGACATTTTTACTGCCTTACATATCGCTAAACCGTCGCATAATTCCTGCCTGATGAGAGGAATATAAAGATACTACATTTCTTATAAATACCAAGAATTAATCCTGTATTAGTAACACAGAATTATGAGCCAGGTCTGTATGTATCGGAAGATTCAGTTGCCCTTAGAAATCTCCCTTCAATACGAGTTATCCAGCTGTCTCCTAAAGATGGACAGATCCATAGACAATGAACAGCTGAGGATCTAATCCTGATTATCTGTAGGAACTTCATTCTTCAAGAGGCACTTCTGTCTGAAGGAGATTGGGCCAAGAGACAACAAGATCTTTGTGTTGTTTTTATGCAAAATCTACAGTCTCTGACAGGCAACTGGAAAGAGGAGAGGCAGCTCAGTGCAGAACAGCCTTTACCAGTGTGCAAGGCCAGGTCTCAGCTCTGATTTTAAGAATGCTGAGCTTTTCTGCTTGCCAGTGCTGTGAGGGCTCTGCAACCCCAATCAAGCCATAAATGACTACAGTAAGAGCCATGCGGGGAATAATCAGAGACTGGACTTAGGCACAAGTAATTACTGCTAAGCTTTTGAGCGCTGGCAGCATTTTTTGATCCCATAGTCAACCCAAATGTTCTTACTCTGACTCTTCCTCTTTTTGTTCCTTCAGGCTCTCAAGCAGAGATTCCTCCAGGACTTCCAGATCTTCCAAGGGGATTCTCAGCAGCCAGCTGACACGGCAGATCAACACCCTGGCTCGAGCATCATAGTATCCTTGAAGAGAGAAAAGCCCAGGAAATCAGTCTAATCAGTCTGATCACACAGTTCAGTTAAGGAGCAGAGCACTCGAGGAACATGTCACAGAGCAGCTCCTTTCCCCAGGCCCTCTTTTTCTTCCAGGAACATGAGAAGAGACTGATAAATGGAAAATCCTTCTTGCCTCTGAATAGAGCCACCACACCAGGTAATGCTTCTGTGGCAGGAAAAGGATCTCAGATCCTTTGGTCTCCATCCTCTGTGGTAGAGGCCTGCTGGCAACTTTTCAACAGAGAAATGCTGCAGGCAGGACCACTGCTAACTGAAAACATCAAACCTGTCTATGTGGGTAACTGGGCACAGCCCACCTCGACTGCACCAGTGCAGGAAGTGGCATTTCATAAAAATGCACCTCCATGCAAGAGCTTTGTCTTCAACTCATCTTGGTGGCAACAAGAGGCACTCTGGAATGTAAAGCTACACACCAGCTCCCCCAGCAGCACCACTACAGGCACGTTTGCTTTTATACTCCCTGCTGGAGATGCAGGAGTGGACAGTGCACCCACACAACACCAGACAGCAGAACTGACTATTCCTGGGCTTATAAGCAGGTGTTCTTGAAGAAAAGACATTCTAAATGTAATAGGTTTTAAATTATTTGTGCCAACTCTTGCTTTTTAAATGTGTTTCTCTCAGCAGCACCTACTGCTTCCTGATGTTTGGCTTTTATAAAGGGTTCTTGGTACACTCTGGGATGAAAAACACAATTGCTTTTCTCAGGGTGGGTGAAGATAACAGCAAGACCCAACTACAAAGAATGTTTGTGATACCCGCTGCACGTAGATCAAATATGGCATTGGGCAATCTATTAAGTTTGTTTATTTATTACCATCATTATCAAGATACCAAACTAATTCCGTGGTCTTTAATGACACCGTTCATCAGGTTTGTGCTTAGTTGAGAAATGAGGACAGGATTTATCTGCACTCCTTCCCGAAATGTGGCACGTCCTGCAAGTCCAGGCAGGTGTGTACTGAACCCCCTTCTTGTTTCCTGCCTGCTGACGCTCTGCTGGGCTCCTTCCTCACTAGCCTGGTGAGAAGGCAGCAGGGCTTGGAAAGAGATCTCTTCTAAATTCCAGCTTCACAAAATAAGCGGTTTTGCAATAACTGACTTGTCAATTTTCCATTAAAAACAAAGCAAGAACAAAACTTGTTTTGTTCTGCAGTGCAACAGGCTAATCAGCAAGCAGTAAGTTCTTTCCTGTGAGAACATGCTAAAACACAGAGATTCAAAAAATGCAAGTAGTGATAGAATCCAGGCTTCTTTTAGAAATTAACATTCTGTTCAGTAGACAGCCTTTATTTCATTACTTTTATCAGACTAATCCATGTAATGGATTGCAAACCAGAGAATCGTTTTATGCGTAATATAATATATGAGGAAAATCACATTTATTTATAATGGGCTTCACAGGACACTCTGGAATTTATACTCTGAATATTTTTTTTCTTTTTTTTTAGGCAACCAGCAGAAAATTTTTGAGGCTGAGATTTTCATAACAGCTTTACTGCCTTCCTAAAGGAAGAGGTGACCTGCTTCCCTGGAAACATTGGAGAAAAACCACCCCACTCCACCACCATTTACATCTGCTTGCCAATGCATGGTGTGTGAAGGTAAGGGGTGAAGAGCTGTTCAATTTTCACTGGGTATTATTAACCATTCCTAATATAAGAGTTGTTTTTCTTGAAGGGAATGTAGGGAAGGAGTGTGCTGCTTTTGCCAGAGAGGAAGCTGAGATGAAATAGGATAGTACCTTTTTGAGCACTTTAAAGTATCAGATGTAAACTCAACTATATTATTTTTACAAAGAACAAATGCTAAGTAAACTTACCATCTTGAAGAGAGAAGGATAAGAGGTCCTAAAGGGAAAAATAAAAGAATATTCAATTTAAAACCGATGATGTAGGTCTGGAGGGATCAAAATGGAGGCACGAAAACCCATCAGACTGATTTAATTAAGGCAGCAGCTCAGTTCATAAGTGGCAAGCAGAAAGTCACAGTTCAGTGAGGCAGCACAGAGCAAAACCAGTCCAAAATTCTCCAAAGGCCAGTCCAAAGGGCTGGACACAGGTAGGTAATGCCTGGTATATGCTGAGGCATCCCACATTTTTTGTTATTTTGTTATGATCCTGATCTTACACCAGACTAGAGTTTAGAGGAACAGGGCTCTAATCCTCCCACTCCAATGCCTTCTGCTCCCTACGCAGTCATACCTACTCACATATGCAATATCAGTAACAGGTTTGAATGTTCCTCTAATGACCCCTATTTTCTTTGGCATTCTGGGAATTCACAGCTCTAGGCAGTAAGGCTGAACTGGCATGAAGTTCTTTTGGATTAAGTGAGTTAGAAAACTCAGAATTTACGGCCATCTGTCAAGATTGAGGGAGTTGACTTCTGTGTTGGCTCTTTACCATAAAAAAAAAACAATGGAAAAACAAATCAATTCAATAGATGGTTTCTATGGATAAATTCATGAAAAAGAGATCAGTGTTTTTACAACTGTGTTCTCCTCTTTTATTGCCACTGGCCAAATTCTAAGCTCTTTATGTGACTACATTAAGCACCAACTCAGTTGAGCTGCTTCCCTCTCCTACACGCAAATACAGCATAGCTGAATTTTACAGGGAATCCTTTCAGCCCTCTGGGAACACAAAAAATGCAGCCAAAGACGTAGGAGGCTGCCAAAGAGTTTATGATTATTAGTCCTGTAAGCTCCCAAGCACAATTTGTATCGTAAAAACGTCTCTAATCTGAGAGTTCTACACACGAGAAGTGCAGAATGGAGAACAAACCATCCTGAACCAACCAGAAGAGGGACAAACTGCAGACTGTTCCCCAGGCTGACTGGTGGGGTATGGGAATTGGAGACACCAGTCCAGAGGGAGGGATGTAACTGGCTAAAGCCTGAGTACTGGGAGTGCCCAGGGATCAGCTCCGTGGGCACCATCCTCTCCTCTCTGGGTACGGTTCAGGGGGAAGGGCTGGCACAGAGGTGTCAAAGCCCAGCAGGAGGTGCAGGGCTGGGAGCCCCGAGCTAAAAGCTGACAAGCAAAGGGCCTCAAGTCTAGAATAAGGTGAAGCTTGCAACCTTGTTGCCACAATTTTCCCCGTCCTCATGTAAGCAGCCTCTGGAAGAGGGTGATGGTTTGTGGACAATAAACTCTCCCTGAGTGAGGCTCAGGGAGCCGGGGCTGTGACTCAGGTCCCGTCTTGTCTGTCCAATATCACCCGTGGCATCTTGTATCAAACCACCCCAAATAAATCTTGCCTAAGCAACTACACACGTGCATTTCAAAAGGGCAGGGATGCACGTAGGTAATCAGGTGATAAACTGGAACAACTGTTTTTATGGCATCCGTGCCAGTTAGCACTCTCAAATTCTCCAGTTTAGGCTGTGCACATACTGCACATGCAGGCAGTGGGAATCCAACCAGCAGTGATTAGATTAGTTCACAACTGGTTTGTTTTTCTCCCTAAGCAGTAGTTGTTAAACTGCAGCCTTATTTTGAAGTCAGTGTTTTGAATCTCCCTGAAAACTCTATGACAAAACAACCACCCATATGATTGAGAAGCCCTACAAAGGAAGGGAATCTTTATTCAGTCTTTGCCAGCTTTTTCTGAGTTGATGCAAGTTCAAAACCCATTTCCTTAACAACAGAGAGCCCTGAATCCACATGGCAGTGAATGTGTGTAGGAAACCACCAGAAAATGGGCATTCTTAATATGTTGAGAGCAAAAAACGTATTCATAATAAGAATTTTCAATGTTTTATCACCTATCACCACTTCTACACCTCTTTTCTTGCATTGCCTTCCCATACCACACCCACAGCCTGCTATGACTACTGTCTTTAAAGGATTCAGTTACCACCATCTGCCTGTGTTAGTCATCTGCAACGAACACAAAGCTAACAATCCATAATCCTCACATGTTCATTGAATCAACGTTGAGCTCACATCTAATCTCCTGACTTCATGGATCATCCCTTCAGCTCCTTTGAGATGAGGGGCCTTCAAAAATGCAGCATTAGTGCCAGCAAGGCCCTGCCACTGAACACACCAAGCAATTAAAGCAGATACTTAATAAACAGTAAATATTGCGTCAGCAGCAGCTGAATACAAAGGAGCACAAGCACCATAAAGCAAAAGATCAATAATTCATAAAGCTTTGTCCCGTAGCTTGTTTATTTTCAGGTAAGAAGGAAAAAGCTGATCTCAGCTTATCACTGATGTTTCCCCAACACCAGTGGTTTTTTCCAGACACACCTCTGCTGCCTTGCTCTGCTAGTTTTTCATTCTGTCTCTCCTCAGACAAAATCAATCACCTTGCCCATACAGATGACTGTGTAAAGGATTGATGCTGTGGCATTAGACTGATAGTTATTCCTCATCTTTGCTTTCAACTGATCAAAGTTGTCTATGGTTTCTGTATTCCACCTGAATGCAGGGGATATCCTCAGTTTCCTGGGTCAGAGCAAAATCCCGTGTGTTCCCGCTGATCCAGAGCCACTTTTGTAAAAGTACACGGAGCCCTCATGCAGCACGAGCTTGGAGCAAGCACAAGCTAAATTTCACCCTTAATACACTCAGCAGCAATGCAGGAAAACCTGCCTCAATGCAGAGAATCCATCCTGAGGCAGAGAGAATGAGGGAAATAATGCAGGAAGCACATCAAGGCAGAAAGAATGAGTGTGGATGTATTGAACTTGAGGAAACAGCATCTAGAGAGCCACTTGTATTTTAGAAGATCTTCCCTAAATTATTAATTAAGCTTAAGATCTCTGTTGCTGTCCTTGTACTGTCATAGGACTTTGGGCCCTGGAACATTTGGATGTTTGGAGCAGATCCTCTGAGGCACTTCATGGATTGACAGAAGACAGGAAAAGGTGGCTGAGGAAATGGGAGCTGGTCATGGTGACCAAAAAAGTTCACTGCTCTCTTATCTCCCCTCACACAGCTGAGTTCTCACATCTGTGGTTCTGCTGGGCCATTGCTCAAGGCGAGTGTGTGATAACCCTTAATCAATCAATACCAGCACTGGCTGCATGCAGGGTGTCTGGCACAGGGTGACACAGCACAGGGTGACAGTGCCCATGTTCTGTGTGGCACCAGCAGCAGCCTAATGCCCTCTTCACCCTGCACGGCATAACAGGAGGTTGGATGAGGAGAGATCTTCCCCAGCAAAAGCAAATGCTGCAAAAATGCTTCACCTCTTTTATCTTTCCATCAGCTTTTACAGCAGAACATTATGGAGCAGTCCCAGTTTCACTTTCTCAGTGAAAGAAAATAAAGTCACAATAATTTCCTTCTGGTCAAAGCTTACTCTGGGAAAAAGACTTTGGAAATTGTGCTCCTTGGAGCATGTATGTGGAGGTGGTTTGTATTACATAGATAGTGAAGGGGCTTTTAAACAAGTGAAAGCCAGGTCTATTGTGTTCAGGGTGTCACCAAAATCAGTACAACACGTGTATGAATGAAAACCACTGCAGTAACACAGTCAAAGTAAAAACTTTGTCAGTTCTCTGTTCTGTAGAGTAAAACCATCAAAGACACAACTCAGTAGACAGTGACCGTGCCTCACATTCATCATTTCCATGAGCTCTTTATGGATAGACTGCCAGTCCCCCCACAGCTGCTTATAAATAGATGCCTATCAGAAATATTCATTTTATTTCCCTGACTGCACAAACAGCACTTCAGCTGCAGACACATCTGACAAACCCCTTTTGCAAAGCAAACAAGGGAGAGAGGAGCACATGGACTTACCTGGGTAATGAGAAGTGGATTTTCTTTCAAGATGGGATCCTTCAGCAAAATTTCAGTGAAAGTTTCTGTGCCCTCCCCTCCTAAGCCATCAGCAAAGGCTGTCATGGCGGGTAAGACAGCATCAGGCAGGTCCAGCCATTTCACAAAGCCCTTGATGAATTCTCTCCTGAAGGAGCTGCAAGGCAACAGAAGCAGTTAAGGCTTCACAACTGGGTATTTCAAGGCTCTACAACTGGGTATTTTTGGAAGCTTTGAGCAGTCCTTGGATTCAAACATTGGTTCACACTAAAATCAAAGTATCAGGAGTCAGCAGAAGGTGAATTGCTAAACAAACCAACTAAATAAACAAGGAAACAATCTGAATGGGGCTAGATCTTGCTTCAGAACATGCTTTGATGTCTGCAGTGTTAATGGATGTGTTTTGTGCTGGATTGTGAAAGTCTTACAGGTGCAAGAGAGAAAGGATCTTCCACTCCCCCAGCTCCAGAAGACCCCACACACAGTGATACCAGCTCTGGCTGAGCCACCACCCACAATCCACCTGCCCTGCCCAGCCCTCGCGCCACTCGTACCTTTGCTCGTTTTCAGGGAACAGCCAGGCGAGGGATATCCCACAAAGTGCCGCGTACGCGAATCTCCCCGGTTCACCCAGCTGCCGGCCCAGGAGCACACACGGCTCCCTCTCCCCGCCATGTTCAGCCTCCTCGTGCTGTTTCGAAGCCCAGCCTTTCCACTTCTCTTCCGCAGCCATTTTCACCTGCAAGTTTAAGGCGGAAAAAGCAGCAGGAAAAAACCCAACAGCAAACAGTTAGAAACCAGGAAGTGAGGAGACAAATTGTCTTTGTTTTTAGTGCCACACTTGCTGCTGGAATTAAGTCAAGTCTGACCAGGTCCAGCTTGTCCATTGGCCCCAACACACTGCTGTGACCAAAGAAGACACAAAGACAGTTCACCAATTCTCAAACAATTTGCACGAAATTAGCTGACAATAAATCTTTCAGCCTGCGAAAGGAGAAGTCTCCTTTGAGATGCAAAAGCACTGGGCTCCATTCAGGCCTATCAGTCCCACATTTACTGCAAAAATAACATGAAAATAAAAGCTCTGCATCTGGTGCAGGGACCAGTATAGATGCCTGGGAAATAATTTGCCTCTCTCATCCTCAGCCCAAATTACTCCTGTTTGTTTTGCTGATGGCATTAGGAAAGTTGAGTCCAGCTGCAGCCTCTGAGAAGGACTTTGATGTGTCCCATGGTCATTGCTGGACTTTGCTTGTAATATTCCTCCTCCATACAACCTGCCACTGCTTATTTCCTAAAAATAAGATCCCTGCGCCATACGAACCTTGAGCTGGGCCAAGATATTATTTTTTAGAGTGTAGATGTGCACACTTCCATGTGAAGGGCTTCCAGCTGCTCCCCTGATGGTGCCAGCAGCAAACTGAGACCTCAGGCAGAGGTGACAACAGCTCATTTCAAATTCAGCCTAGGTAACAACCTGCTCCACAGCTCACTTCCATCACCTGGAATTTCTACTGATTTCCTTAAGATCCAATGAGTTTCTAAGAGGCCCAAATCACGCATTACACTTTATAGTTCAAATTGAAATGTTTCCAATCTTCCACACTCTGGCTAAATAGGAATTAGGAGCCCACAACACTACAAATGACTCCCAGGCAATGCAGACACCATTTATGGATAGTTTGAGAGCCCTAAAATAAAGAAGTGCAATAGGAGCTGCTCTTTTAAAAGAGATTTTATTATCTGCATGCCATCTGTCATGGTCCTCCAAGTAAGGTATCTGTCCTGCCTCCCCACTCAGAAACCCTAAACATCCAAACTTCCAGACCAATTTTCCCAGGTATAATCTAATGCTAAAGTTTCAATAATTTTACTATTATTTGTCATGTCTGCTCACCTCTGGACACATTATGGGAGACAACACAGATAGATTTACTGATTTCTTAACTTGGGCTAATATGAAAAGTGAAACAGATAAAAAAAGATCCATGAGCAATACAACTGTTTAACCTAATTTCCTAATAACATAAAATATGGAGCAATAATGGAGCAACATCACAGTGGCCCCTGGCATACAACAAATAATTCAGAGTGCTGTGCAGCTAAAATACCCAGAGAAAGTTTCTGGAAGACTTTGCTCTGAAGATGCTCAGATCAATGTATTTCCCTCTACACAGGTATCTTTTTCCTTATAAACTCGTACAAAAAAATGGGCTTGGTATTTTCAGATAGGGCCAAGAAGTTTTGCCACAAATCCAAGATGAGGAAATTGAGAGTTAGAAACATATTCCAAAAGTTATTTATTTCAAAAGTTTTTAAGTCTCGTGGCAATGGAATTCTCATCCCTGCCTCGAACAATGTGGTTCAGCAATCAACAGCACTGCCATAATCTGAACTGTCACTTGAAAGAGAAATTTTTATCACTTCCAGTTCTCATTTTTCACACAAAGCCCTTTGTTTTCTTGAGAGATGGTGTATTTTATACAGCAGCTCATACAATCCTGTTTGGAAAGCAGAAAGATAATTCCTTTGGGGATCTAAAGCTGTACGATACATATGTTCCCTGCAGCTGAGAGGGGAAACAGAGACATGGCGGCATCACGTTTGTCCTAAACTATGACAAAAGCGAGCAAACCATCATCTCCACAACCCCCAAAAGTTAATGAGGCATCTCATTAACTTCAGAGAAGCGGTTGTAGATAATTATTCAGATAGGGCTGGCCAAAAAGTCCCGTGTAAGGCACAGCAGGGACAGCACAGCCTGACTGTGGTTATACATCGCACACAACGCTGTGACTGCGGAAACATCTGGGCAGAAGAGATTTTTTGGGGACCTGCACATGGCTCCAGAGGTGGTGGGAGCACCACAGCCTCTGCTTTTAATTCGTAGATACGAGGTATGAACACGGAATGCCGTTAATTCAGTCCTGTCTCAATGCAACACATAAATGTATTACGGATGAGCCACAGGGATCAGAGCCCGAGGGCACGGGGACATGGAGAAGCCCAAAACTTAACTATTTGGAAAAGTGAGAGTGTTTAATTCAGTTAATCTTAAGGTTTGCACAGCAGCGGCTGAGATGTCCTCACAGTGAAGTGGGCCAAGCGACAGAGAGGGAACAGCACATTAAGAAGCGTGAAGGCACCACCTCAGCTAAGGAAGCTGTGAGGGCGGACACCGCCACAGCTGCCCATGTTCACTTTTACCCCAAGTCCTTCACGTCTGAAGTATCTGCTGATCCAGCACAAGCACTTATTTACGGAAAGCGGCGCTCCCGGTCACGCTGAGGGGAGAGAAGCAGCGCCCAGAGCAAAGGAGCGGCCTGAGGGGAGGGTCCCGCCCGCTCGCCCCTAGCCCGCGACGCTGCCCTCGCCCAGCCGTCTCCCAACCCCCGGCCCGGCCCGGCCCCGACCTGCAGCCGGCCCGGCCGAGCACCGGGCACCGGGAACCGAGCACCGCGAACCGGGAACCGAGCACCGACTACCGCCGCCGGCGCCCGCCCCTTCCTGCCCGGCCCGGCCTTCCCGCCGGCAGCACTGCGCCATCGGCGCAGCGAAGTGCGTAGGGAGGGTGGGAGCTGCGCTGGGCTGAGGGATGGAGGGGACTGAGGGGATGGAGAGGCATGAGGGGATCACAGAATATTCTGAATTGGAAGGGACCCACGGGAATCATCAAGTCCAACTCCTTAAGTGAATGGTCCATAAGGGGATCAAACCCACGATCTTGGTGTTGTCAGCACCGTGCTCCAACCAACCGAGCTGACCCCGGGGTCATGGAGAGTGCTGAGGGGATGATGAGGGATGAGGGGATGGCGAGGGATGAGGTGATGTTGCCTAGGCCCATTTCTCATTATAATTCCCTCTCTCTCCGGCCACAGCATATTACCCAGTCACTATCCAAAATCAGGAGCTAGCCAGGTAACGTAAGCAGGACACAGGACTTCAGAGCTGAAACTTTCTTAACAAAATGACTGGGATGAATTAAACCTGAGTACAAGCAAATGCTTTACATTTTGTAATAGGAATATAATCCCATTAGCCTTTTCTCTATAAACTTTATTGCTGCTTCAAAGTCTTGCATGGTTATTGAGCCTTATGTTGTCAGATGGGAATCTGTTCAAAAGATACCAGGTTCCAGAGCCTCATGACTGCCACCAGCATCTGTGAACTCTGAATCACCTGGGTGATAGTGGCTCTCAGGCTGAAAGACATCAGTGGAACTGCTGAAGGAAAACTTGGAAGGTGCTGCTCCATAACTAGTTGTATGGATCCATAGGTATTCTTTCAGAGGGCCAGTCTCTCCCTGGAAATCACACTTCTGTATGCTGCCCTTTCCTGTTGGCCTTTTTTTTTTTTGGCTTTGTAGAAAGTGGTGTAATAAAACAACTCTTTTGTAAGGGCAGGGCGAATCATATGATCATGTTCATTCTGTTTTAATTTCTTCATACCCATGTGCTGAAAACACACATGGGCTCACAGGATCCCTTGTGAGTGATCTCTTCAAGCCAATATTTGTTACAAACTTTTACAGTACCAGTCACCCACTGGTGTTGGTGCAGGGAACTCGACAAGAATATTGTCTGTGAGCTGAAAGACTTGCCTAGTGTTTCTGAACTTATTTTCAGTGCAGCTAAATATCTGGTCCAGTCTTTATATTTGGAATAATACAGTATTTGGGTTTAAAACTACCTGCCTTTCCCTTTCTGGAAAGCTTTCTTTTAGTTGGTTATTAGCAAGTGTCATATGTATTCTACAATAAGCCCGTTGCTGTCCAAAGAGATGAGAAAACCCAAAGGATTTATTTCCCCTGAAAGCTCCCTTTCCTGGCAGAACACAAACCTGTGTTTTCCAAGGCTTTAGGAGCACAAGAGCTCCTACCCTGTTAGTCTAATCTGTTTTATCTGCTGTGAGACACTGTATATACTGAGCAACTGCAGGACATGAGTTTCCATTCTTATCAAATACAAATATTTACCTGATCCAAGGTCTCCTGAGATCCTTGACACTCTTAAACATGCAGTTTAACTACAGAAATCTATTTTTTTCCCCTCAATTTAATTTTAGTTGGGTTTCAGGGTATTTTCTTAGCAACTAAGTATTTTTTTAAATGAAGGAACACGCCAACACATTACTGCTTTGCTTTACTCACCAGCTCAGCTGTGCAGACTCCCTAATACACTTTCTCCGCTGCAATTCCTGTCAATAAGGAAAACGGGAATTGTTTTGACATTAATTGTCCGTGAGGAATTGAAACAAAGAAGTCAATGAACAATCAATATTATTTAAATTTAATGGAGACATTCTATTTAAAAATATCACGTGGTGTGGAGCAGCAGTCGATGGATTTCTGTTTACCTCTGTGAGCATCTCCAAGGGCAGTGTGAAGGGGGCAAGAAGAGAGGTGGTGCAGGTAGCCAGATAAAGGAATTCAGGTGAGAGGAATTATTTCTATGCTAAATAATGCGGGGAATTCAGAGGCTCGTGAGTTTTTTGAGCCTTGCCCTTTGCAAGCCACAGACTCAAGATTAGGAGTGTTGATTTTGCCTCTTCTCTCCAATTTTGTAACTTCAAATGACATCAACTGACATCCCCTTTTCCCAGTCCCTTTCCCATCCCTGCCAGAGATTAAGGTGATAATCTGCGTTAAAACTACTCTCTTCCAAACACCCACTCCCTGGTTTAGCAGCCTTATGTCCCACACTGTCCCAAGGAAAGGTGTGTTCAGAGAGTGGGAAACAGCAGCCGTGGGCTTTTTCAGGACATCACCTCCAGGGTGTTCCAGTTAACATCCTGCAGGGCTGATCAGGAGAGGACACAGACACGAACAAAATGGCAAAAGCAAACCAACACAATTACTAGTCTGGGATAAAAACTGTGTGGAAAACATATAAATATCAACATATAAATAGTTAATTTTGTTTGCAGTAATGAGATTTAACAACACTGTACATTGGCATTGAGGTCGCTCAGCCAACTGTGGAATTTATTCTGTGAGAGATTGTTTTTAAGTCCACAACTCACTGGTGTGCCCAGCGTGCATGTTGGCCCAGTTCCTTATCTCCGGGACACACAGCTTAATTGTTTCAGGCAACAGTAACAACCTGGATCTCCTTGTCACAGGAGGTGGGGGAGTCCTTCTTGCACCTGCAGTGGAATTTAGGAGTGCAGCAAAGCACCATAGACATGACCAACCCCAAAGTAAGCAGGAGACAAATTACCCATTTCACCTTCCCCGAGTACATAAAGGGGAGGATGAGCATGGCGAGGATCACCCCGAGCAGCAGGAGCAGCACAAGTCTCTGCACAGTCAGGCTGGTGTCTGCTGGGCTGTTTTCCTCTATGTTTAAAATATCTTGGCTGCTCTGAGTCCAGCTATTGCTGTCCAGCCCTATGGCATAGATGGGCACCTCAGGGTTTGAATCAAGGTTCTCCAGGATGTCTTCTTTATTTTGGAGTGTGCGGATGAGCCCTCCTGACACGAAGGTGGGTTTTCTGCAAAGAGGGCAGGTGATTATCCAGGTGTTCTCCTCTTTCCTGAGGATCAGCTTGAGGCAGACAGCGCAGAAGGAATGCTGGCAGTCCAGGAGCTTTGGGACTCTGTAGATGCTGTACTTGTTGAAGCAGATCATGCAGTCCATATCCAGGATGGCTGTGTCTGAGCTCTGGTGGTTCAGTTCCAACCTGCTCATTTCGGGAGAGTTTGTGTTCGTTAGCACAGCAAGTGGCTTTGAGTTTGGAGAGTCTCTTTCCAAAACTGCTGGATTAAAGGCAGAAGGAGTGTCTCTCTCTTTTCCTGAAGGTCTCTCCATTTCTTCAGTACACTCTTGAGTGAATCCCACTCTCTTCTTATGTTTTGTGTTTTGTGATATGGATCCTGCTCTGCTCATTTCTGCAGCACCTCCCGCCACGGGTGCAGGACCGTCTGCCTCAGCCTGCAGCACTCCAGGAGCCGGCGATCCGTTTTCCTTGTTTGGCTTGTCAGTGGGTTTCTCCACGGAGATAAATCTCGGTGCAGCTTGTCTCCCCTCAGCTGAAGGATTTCCCGAGGCTCTGGCTCCTTTTATGTGTTGCTGTATTCCCGCCGTATGCCTGATTGATTAGTGAGAGCCTTAAGTAAGTTGTGCTCTTACAATACGATGTTTTTATGACATGGGAACCAGAGTTAATGATTGACTTCCCAGCCAAGACAGTTTACAACGACTGATAATATCAGTGGGCAATTCCTGTCCGGAAGCAGACTCCATGGCATTAGCAGACCGCTCTGACAGCCAGACACTACCATTATTATTAAATTAGAACTATATTAGTTGAGAGCAATTTCATTGTTCTCTAAACAGTGTTTGCTGGACAGTGACAGGCTTGGGGGAATTACCTGTTACTAACATTGGTGTGCTGAATGCAGTGCTTTGATTAGAGCATAAGTATCACCAGTTTTGAGCTCTCTGAGTAGGAAGTTTGCTCTTGGTTCAGAAATACTTACTACCCTACAGCACCAAGACAAGAATGAGACTGAAATTATTAATTTGACTGTTGAATGTCCAATTGTTATTAATTCTTTTATCCTAGGGTATCTCTTTTTTAATCCTAGGATAATTCTTTTATCCTGTTCATTTTAGTCATCAGAGGGTTTCCAGTACAAACTGAAGCATGACTGAGGCTCACACAGGGTCTCACAGAGTCCATGAGAGAGATCTGGAAACTAAAACCAAGACTAGTGTCTTAGATGGTGGGACCATCTTCTTTCCTGTAGCACTCACCAAACAACCTCATGCACTCAGGAATGCCCTTCCTGAGTGGTTTTGTGAATATTCATCTCGTCTGAAAAAAATGCCTGAACAAAATCCCTCAGTCTCTAATTTCTTTCTGCATTTTTATTTGAGGAGTAAAATACAGATGGTTTCTCAGCAAGAATCCCATAGAAGGAAGGAATGAAAGAAGGGAAGGATCACTAATCCCAAAAAGCCAGATGAGGTCAGTGTTACCAGCAGAAGACACACAGTACCACACTGGTAGCCTCAAGTGCACCTGAATGCTCAAACTGTCTGTGCCCCCATGTCCCAGCCCCTCCTTCCCAGAGAGGAGCGGCAGAAAGAAATGAAACAACTGCAGCTGAGGAGGGCGAGGAGTTCAGGAAGGCTCTAATCTCATGAACTCGCTGGAGGGGGGGATGGGGTGAGAAGAGCTTGTTCTCATTTGCTGAGAAATAGGTTTGTCGTAAGCAAACTTCGTCAAGGTGCCTGAGCACTGCTGTGTTTCTGCTGATGTGGCATGTAGTGGTGCTTGATGGACTTTTGGATGACCCCAAATTTTAGGAGCCTGAGTATCTCTCAGTTGCAGAAGTTGGTATCAAAGTGCAAGAATGTCTGGAAGTAGGCTGGTGAACTGCAAGACTCATGTATCTTTAAAAACAGAAATATTACTTGCATTTCACATCACTCTTCTTCAGCAAGTTCATGCTGTAAAAAAGATTTGGGAAAGTGGAAAACAGACTTCTCACTATTACAATACTTTGGAAGCTTCGAATTTGCTCTGTCAGTTCCCATGTCCAAAATGGAAATGTATTAAAATTTCCTGATTCTTAATTATTGGAGCAATATAAAAACACCTTGCAGATGCTGGAAGTTGGAACAGACACTAAGGGGGACAACTACACTCCTATTATAAAAAGTTTAAAACTAGTTGGGATGAATCTATGCTCCATGTCTGTCTGCTCTGTGCTCTGCCAGTGGGTGGGGGTGACTTGTCTGTGTCTTTTGTGCTGGAAGGCTCCACTTCGTCTCTGGTGTCACGAGTGATGCTCCCTGGCTGGCATGTGCCTTGAGCTTATCTGAATTGCCCACAGCCTGTTAATGCTCCTCCAGCTAATTACTGCCTCATTAATCATTTGCAATCAGTTTATGTACTCACGCTGTTTTCCCGCTTTTAGCATGTTTGCATTAGAAAATGTGTTTCTATGAAATGCTGTGTATGGAATCGTTTATAGCAGGAAATAGATATAAAAGAGCAGTTGTGTTGTTCCGAGTAAAATCCTCACGTGCCAGAAGCCAAACATCCCAGAAGATACTGGGGATACTCCTGTGAGCTTCTCCCTGTGCTGAGCTATGCTTCAGGTTGTCCTGACTCTGGACAAGAGGAACATAAAAATGTATACAACTTAAAAATCATCGTGATGCGAAGCCTCTCGTATTCCCAGGACTGTTTTGTTTTGTTAGTGTTCCTCACAAAGCTGTTTGGATGTGCCTTCTGAGCTAGGAATTAGAAATTCATAGAATCCCAGAATCCCAGACTGGTTTGAGCTGGAAGGGACCTTAGAGCTCACCCCCAGTCCCACCCCTGCCACGGGCAGGGACACCTTCCACTGTCCCAGGGTGCTCCAAGCCCCATCCAGCCTGGCCTTGGACACTTCCAGGGACGCAAAGGCAGCCACAGCTTCTCTGGGCACCCCGTACCAGGGCCACACCACCTTCACAGGGAAGAATTTCTTCCCAATATCCCATCTAACCCTGCCCTCTGGCAGTGGGAAGCCATTCCCCCTTGTCCTGGCACTCCAGGCCCTTGTAAATAGTCTCTCTTCATCTTTCTTGTCAGCTCCCATAAAGTACTGAAAAGCTGCAAGCAGGTCATCCTGGAGCCTTCCTTTCTCCAAAGTGAACAATCTCAGTTCTCCCAGCCTTTCCTCATGGGAGAGGTGCTCCATCCCTCTGATTATCTTGGCCTCCTCTGGACCTGGCCAATGTGCAGCAGCTGTGGCAGCACTGGGCACCTTCTGTCATGATACCAGCAGGGAAAACCAGAGTCACAGGCAGGGCGATGCCTTGGTGGGTGCTGCTGCTGGGCGAATCCTTTAAATTCCTTGCTGTGGCACAAGTGGAAGAGCCGAGGAGCACGAGGATGGCAGGAAATCCTCCCCAAGAGCCCTGCTCCAGACAAATCACCCACCTTGCTGTGCCTGCACCTTTTCCAACATCCTGTGAGGAGTCTCCCTCAGTGCTAGAGGAATCAAGACGCGGAGGTTCAGTTTATTATACTTATCCCATTTAATTAATTGTTGCTGTCTCAGCTCCGCTCCTGCCCCGCCGCTGCTCTCAGCCCTGTTCTCCTGGTGCCACCTCGCGGGTAGTGCATCTGCTCACCTCCCCGATGTGCTGGCAGTTTATTTCGCAGCGGTGATTTGGGGTTGAGCAGACACGGTTCCGGAGTGGCGTGTCCCGGTGCAGAGCGGCAGCAGAAAGCGCCCACCCGTGGGGTCAGGGCGGGGCGTCAGGGTGAGGGCCGGGAGCTGTGCTGGGCAGCAGGGAAATGCTCCTGGACGGGGGAGCGCAATTAGCAGTGGAGGCCAATTAGCCGGAATCCGGCACTTTTGGTACAACATCAGTGATTTGTGGCGCTGCTTTCAGCAGCCCCCCCAGCCTTTCCCCGCGGACTCGCCGCTCCCGGCGCTTGGCTGCGCCGTCCTTCCCTTCGCCGCTCCCGCTTTTCGATCCCCAACCTCAGTTCCTTCCCCCCCCCGCGCCCCGGGACCCCTTTGTGCCCTCTCCCCTTCCTCCTCCTCCTCCTCCTCCTCCTCCCAGCACCCCCCGGGCGGGCGGGCGAGCGCTCACGTGACCCCTTCCCGGTGCAATGATCACGTGACACCCTCCCGGTGCCCTGATCACGTGATCCGCTCCCGGTGTCGCAGGCGCGGTGGCCCCGGCGGGGATGTCCCGCAAACAGGCGGCCAAGGCCCGGCCCGCCGCCGGCGCCAGGAAGGGTCGGCGGCCAAGGCATTCCCCCGCCGGACCGGCCCCGAGCCCCGCTCCGGGCGGCAGTGGCGGCCTCGCCGGGCAGCTCCCGGCTCTCGGCCTCCAGCCGCGGGAGGAGCCGGGAGATGGGTGAGCGCCGCGACGGGTGTCCCCAGCGACCCCGGGGCCGGCGATTCCCCGGGCACCCAATCCTGAAGGCTGAGGGCTTCCTCCTCACCGGGTGATGGGAACCCGTGTCCCTGGGGCCGAGGGCTTTCATCGCTCCCTGGGGTGGGGAGCCCGTGTCCTGGGGGCCGAGGATTTTCCCCTCCCGGCTGAGTGGGCCCAGTGCTCCGCCGGGGTGAGGATTTCCCCGCTGTACCCCTGAGGGATCTCTGCTGTTCTCTGCGGTTCTGTACGGCCTGATGGCTCGGCCAGTCCCAGCCCTGGTGCCCAGGGGGCCGAGGGCTGCACTGTTCAGCGAACAGAGCATAGGAAGAACATGAGATCTTCACATAAATGTTCGTATGGAACACTTTCACCCCCTTCTTTTCCATAAGGTGAAAGGGTAGTAAACATTTCTGCTGAGAAGTGGTTCGGTGGTCGTTGGTTTGTCCTTTGTTGCTTTATGTCACTTGTCTGGTGTCAATGTAAGACAGTTTGGCCCAGCAGTTGTACCGTGACATGACCACTCAAACCCAGCCGTTCCAGCAGCAGCAGCCACTCCAAGCACAGGGAACCAGTGCTCCTTTGCATTCATATCCTTGCTGAGCTGGGCAGAACGAGCGCAGCCCTTTCCCTTTGACCCCGTATTCCTTCTGCTGCCTCACACACACCCACTGATCCTTTCCCTCCCGGCAGCAACTGCTTGTTCCGGGCTCTGGGGGACCAGCTGGAGGGGCACTCCCGCAACCACCTGCGGCACCGCCAGGAGACCGTGGAGTACATGGTGAGGCAGCGCAGGGACTTCGAGCCCTTCGTGGAGGATGATGTGCCCTTTGACAAGCATGGTATGGGCTCCGTGGGACATCTTGGGAGGCGTCCTTGTGTCATGGGGTTGCATCTCCTCAGAGCAGCTCCTTTACTAACCAGTTCCTCATCCCAGAACTACCTCAGGGCTCCTCCCTAATTTTTAGAAGCAGGGATTTTACACTTACGGCTGTTGTGATGGTGTGGAAAGGCGAGCTGTTTAATCTGCATTGAATTTGTCCTGGAAATTATTTAAATTTAGGAGAAACTTGGAGAAGGAAAGAGAGACCAAAAAGGCAAGGAGTAAAAACTAGGTGTTTTCATAAAGGAACTTAAGACAAATTGTCTTGTTGTCCTTGAATACTGGTGGGTATTTGGCTGTTTTGTGTGGCTGATTTCTTTGGGTTTCTTTCTCCTTGGAACTCGGTATTTCCTACTGGGAACGCAGGGGAAGATCCAAAGCAGAGGTGAATACAGCCTTTGATGTGCCAGGCACCGTGCAGATGATGTGTGAACATGGTTTGGTCACTTAGTATGTGGCACTCCTCCTTCTGAGCTAACAGAGCCAGTGGCCTTGCTTAGTCTAAGGGTATAGTAACCTTTTTAGAGATTTCTGTGGTCATTTAAATGTATTAAATTCTTTTGCTGCCAAATTCTTGCCTCAGCACTCACTGTTTCACAGGTGGGATTTCCCTTCCAGAATTTCTTGGGCTTGTGTTGAAATCTCACCCCTCCTTATCCCTCCACTGCTTTTGGAAGTGTCAGAAATGAGGTTTCAACTCTTGTGAATGTTTTTTTCCTTTTAGTTGCCAATTTGGCCAAGCCTGGTACTTTTGCTGGCAACGATGCTATCGTGGCCTTTGCAAGGAACAATCAGATGAATGTGGTTATTCATCAGCTCAGTGCTCCGCTGTGGCAGGTGAGAAACAAAGCTTCTGCATTTTGGCCTAATTTTTACCTGATGGATATAAATAGCGTGGAAAATTCCTGATTTATTAAAAAAGAGCAGTAGCTGCAATGAGCTGGGCATGGTGCAGAGCTGTGCTTGGTTTTTGAAGAGGGGCAGCTCTCCAGATTGTGGCTAGGAGGAGAGGGAAGGAAAGAAAACAGTGAATGCTTGAAAGATGGGTATGTGGGGGCCGAGCAGCGTGTTTTAGTTGGGTTTGAGCTTCAGTGCCATGCTCTATCTGCTGAAGATCAGACTGCATGTGTGGTGAGTTTTCTGGTAGGAATCCCAGAATAGGTCAGGTTGGAGGGGACCACAGTGGATCATCTCGTCCTGTCTCCCTCCTCTCGAGGCTGAGCAGCCCCAGCTCCCTCAGCCTTTCCTGGGCACGGAGATGCTCCAGGCCCTTCCTAAGACCTACTGGCCCCGCTCCAGGCGCTCCATGTCCCTCCTCTTCTGAGGAGCCCAGGGCTGGACACAGCACTCCAGAGGTGCTTCCCAGGGCTGGGCAGAGGAGCAGGGTCACTCCCTGACCTGCTGCCAATGCTCCTCCCAGTGCACCCCAGGATCCCATTGGCCTCTTGGCCCCAGGACACTCTGCTGGCTCCAGGACAGCTCACTGACCATGGGACCCCCAGGTCCTTCCTGCAGAGCTGCTCCAGCAGGTCACCCCCAGCCTGTGCTGGTACTTGGGATTGTTCCTCTCCAGGGGCAGGACCTGCATCTGCCCTTGCTGAACTTCAGACAGTTCTTCCCTGCCCACCTCTCCAGCCTAGTGAGTCCTTCTGAAGGGCTGCACTGCCCTCTGGGGGATCAGCCCCCTGGAATTTGAGCTAGGCTTAAGGAAACCTGTACAATAAGGTTCAGGAAGATGGAAAGGAAGGTATAGCAGGGCATGCGCTGTGTTGGAGTGAAGCTCCATCAATTCTGCATGGGATGTGGAATGTCAAGGTTTCTGACAGATGGAGAAATGAAGTTTTAAAAGAAGTTTTAAAACCTTAAAGTGGTGTTTAATCAGCTCCTGGAAAAGACTGTGTGGTGTGGTTTCCTCTGACAGAGGGGCACTGAAACAAGTAATCCATCAGGTCCCTCGTTTTCTCTTTTTTATTGTTTTTCCATGGCAAGTCCACACTGGAACAGGTCCATGCTCAGTCTGCCCGATCACTGAGCAGGTGAGAACCTGTATTCAAGTCAGGGTTGTTTCTGGCCCCTATTTACAGGCAGAACCAATGAAGTATATAGATTAAACAGGGCAATAAAGATAAAAAACCAGATGAAAGCTGTCAGTGACGTCTTAAATACATTTAAAACAGCGCCAAGTGGGTTCCTGAACTCAAACAAGTTTAAACTCTCATTTATAGGCAGCCGTGGCCAGTGGGGCAGGTGGGTGAAGTACCTGTGCAGAGGCAGTGACCCTGCAGGGGAGGTCACAGGGGTGGTTTTCATGTGTTGTTCCTCAGGGCTGTAATTTATGGAGATTTTGATGTCCTTCTGAAAACCTTGGTTCTTTAATCTCTTCTCACTGACCATTTTACGGTGTCAGTACAGAGTTTGTGGTGAGGTTCTGTCTTGCCTGAACAGTGTTGTTAGTGAAGGGTTGTCTCAGGCCCTTGAGAAGGGTGTGAGTAAAGAGAACTGTGAGTAGTAGTGACATCATGAAAAGCTCTTTGCAGGTGGACATCTCTGCATGGAATTTTTGGGGCTTTGAACACCCCTTAATCTTTTTGATAGTGACTGTAACTTACAGAATTATTAAGGTTGGAAAAGACCTTTAAGATCATGGAGTCCAACCGTAGACTCCAGTTAGCTGAGATTTGGAGGTTATTTTGTTGGCTTTTTGGGTAACAGGTTGGCTTTTTCCCCCTCTGTTTTTAATCTGCAGCTCTCATTTACCTACCAGTCTCAATGTGTTCATAGAATCAGAGAACCCCAGGTTGGTTTGGGTTGGGGGGGACCTTAAAGCTCATCCAGTGCCACCCCCTGCCATGGGCAGGGACACCTTCCACTGTCCCAGGTTGCTCCAAGCCCTGTCTAACCTGGCCTTGGACACTTCCAGGGATCCAGGGGCAGCCACAGTTTCTCTGGGCACCCTGTGCCAGGGCCTCCCCACCCTCACAGGGAAGAATTTTTTTCCATTATCCAACCTAACCCTGCCCTTTGTCAGTGGGAAGCCATTCCCCCTTGTCCTGGCACTCCAGGCCCTTGTAAATAGTCTCTCTCCATCTTTCCTGTCGGCTCCTTCAGGCACTGGAAGGTCACAATTAGGTCACCCTGGAACCTTCTCTTCTCCAGGCTGAACAATCCCAATTCTCCCAGCCTTCCTTCATAGGAGAGCTGCTCCATCCCTCTAAATCAATTTGGTGGCCTCCTTAGGGCCCACTCCAGAGTGGAAAGAGGCTTCTCTAATGAGAGCTAAATTGGCTGATTTTCAGAATAATCTTTCAAGAGCTTTGGGATTTGTTAGATACCTATGCAAGCTCTGGCAAAGGAGAAATGTTTGAAATTAATCTGACCAAGATTCAGCATTTGAATAATTTAATAGGATAAAAAGCAGGAGTTAAATATAACCAAGGGTTGAGTTGGAACCTGAAGGTGAGCAAGTGTAAAACAGATGAATGGAGAATTATTTGCTGGAAAACCTGAAGTCATTAGTGCAGCACAGACCGCAGACTCAGCTGAAGGGTGACTTGGTGTGTGGTCTGGGAGCTGAGATAAGACAATTCACAGACGTAAAAGGGTTGGGAAACTCTGGAGCCCTAAAGCAAGGAGTTCTGGTCCTTTGCTTATTGACGTCTGCTCCAGGAGAGCTGTTGGGTCTTTGAACTTAGGGTGGCAGGTCAAGCCAAGCTGGTCTGCAAGTGCAGTGGGATTTTCTGCTTTCCTGGCAGGAGCTGGAATGCTGTGTAGCTCTTATCTAATAGGGCAACTATCTAATAGTTTGAGACGCTGATAATCGGGGTAGGAACGATTCTCACATCAGTACAGACAATACTCAGAGCAGGAATTTTCTGTGGAAATTGCTGTAGCTCGGTGCTGACAAAGCAAAGGAACATTTGGTTGTTAACAGCGCTCCTGAACGGAGTTAATACATTTCCATGGATTGGCTTTTTTTTAAAAACGAAACAAAGCCACTTGGAATGCTGTTAAAACAGCATCTTGTCCCAGCTGCAGATCAAAATTTACTCTGAGTGACTGTTTCCACTGTTGCTGTCACTTGAATGGTCTCTCTTCCCTCATATTTGAGGGTACAATGACATGGTACATTCCCTGGGAGCTGTTGCTGAAGTTGGCTCTGGGAAGATGATCAGAAAACTGATAGCTCCTGTGGAAAGTTTAGGAAATAGTTCAGAGCTTTCCACAAAAATATTTTCATCCCACATTTTGTTTGTTCTGATGTAACTGCCCAATATTTTACATCTGGCTTTCAAACCTTCTTCTTCTCTTCCTGTTTCAAATGCTCCAGCAACCACGTACTCGCTTCCTTCACGGCGTTTGCCATCGCTGCAAAAAATGAATACTTTGAAAAATCTGGTGCTGAAGTGGATTCCAAATCCTGATTTGCTGTTTGCTTCTTTTCTTGAGATTCGGGGCACGGACAGGAGCGACGCGAGGGAGCTGCACATCGCCTACCGGCACGGGGAGCACTACGACAGCGTCAGGAGGGTCGACGATGACTCGGAAGCCCCGGCCTATCTTCAGATGGAGGTTGGTTGTGGCAGAATGAGCCAGCTGTGGGTGACAGACAGAGCTGATGAATGCTGCCAGTTGATTTCCATTCTCGTTTGGGATGGAGGGAAGAGCTGGGTCTCTGTCATGCTGGGATAGCAAAGCCCTGAGGTCGTTGTAGCTCATGCTGCCGGCTCTCCTGGGAGGGGCCGTGAAGGATTTCAGCCTCTGGGCTGGAAATGAATCCAAAGCTGATGCTGTGATGTGGGCTGTCTGGGAGCAATCTCATCTAAATGACATAATCATGCACCTCAAATGGAAAAACAAAGGGAAGGGAGGAAAGAGCTGGAAATGCAACAGCTGGATGCAGTTGTCCTCTTCATATCTCCCTTTTTGATGTTGAGGAGTAATTGTGCTGTGCGTGAGATTCTCTGCACACAGCTGAGGTGTGGTATTGGATTAAAAATAATCCATTTAAAAGCTTGTTTTTTGTGATTCATGATGCTGTAGTACACTGGAGTTTGTTCAGCAGTGCAGGAGATGTGGGAAACCCTCAGTGGTGGTGGAAGTTACAGTTTCCGAGGTGGTTTGACATGGGATGTTCCCAAGAAAAGTGTGCAATGATAATTACTTCTATTAGGATGTCAGAGTTTTTTTGGATTGCCTGCTTGTGTGATCTGCTGGGCTTTGCTCTTCTTCAGATGCTTTGCAAGAACGATTCAAATAAGGCAGAGGAAGTGAAGCCACAGAAGGGCGACTCTGAAGATGAGACTGAAGTGGAGGTGGAAGATGATGTACAAAAAGTGTGCAGTGCAACTGGGTGTTCAGTAGGTATCGAGGAGCCTTTCTGTGCTTGATGTTCAAACCTCCTTGATACATGGAAGTAGTCCTGGGAAAAATACTAAAAAACACTTGGACAAACTTGAGTACCCTGGCCATCAGTCAGGGTGCATCTCATCCTAGAATCAACCCTTAAATGCAGGTGAAATACCTACTTTTTGTGGATGCCTAATGATTTTGGAAGGTTTGTCATGCATCTCTCATAAAATTCACTTGGAAACAAATCCTGTAAGTCCTGAAATCCTTTGGGGGTATTGAAGATCCCAGAGAACTGGATAATCTGTGACTCTTGGCTGTTGGCACTGTGCGGGTGCCTAGAACAGAAAGGGCCAAGAGGGAAACTTATGCTGAAACAGCATATTCCTTTTTCCTGGTATCTTCAGGGATTTAAGGTTTTCCCCCTCACCTTTTCAGAAATGAAGCACAGACCAATTGAATGATCATAAAAGCAGCAGCCCCCTCTCAGTGGTGCAGGTGTTGTTAAGTGAATGTAGGCCAGAGATTTGAACTTCCTCAGTGTTCTCCTTCCCCTCTTGTGGACAGGACATTGATTTAGTGAGGCACGTACTGGAAGTGGAGGACTACAATGTGGAATCTGCAATATTTGCCATCTTGCAAGTGAAGGAAGGGGAAGGAATAGGTGAGTGCACAGAGTTTGTCACCTGGGGCTTTGGGTGACCGTGGCGTTGGCGTTGGGGACAGAAACAGGGCAGGTGGGGTTTGTGTGGTGCCACCTCAGCCTTCTGTGCTCGGGAAGGTTGGTAGTGAGGGCAGCTTCAATCCAGCTTCCAAAAAAACCCCAGGACTTCTGAGAGAATGAATTGGCTGACAGTGCAGCAGCTCCTGAGTAGAGCGTGTCTGAGGAAAACCTCTGCTGTTGGTAGGTGCCGAGGAGCAGCAGGAGCCCCCGGGCGGGGAACAGAAATCCTGCAGCAGGACACTGTGGGAGGAGAACGGAAGTGGTTCAAGAATCTTTGGAAATCAGAGCTTGCATCAAGGTAAAACAGAAAACAACAAGGGACGGGCTGGATCCAGGGAAGAGCACCGAGCCAGCAGAAACCCAAAGGTGTGTGAGGGGGTTGGCAGCAACGTGAGCACCCTTCAATGATTGGGGGATGCCTTAGCATTGCTTACTCAGCAACTCTCTTCTCCTTTCAGTTAAAGAGAGCTTCTGCTCACTGTGTTTTGTCACTGTTGCAGCTGTGACTTCTCTGCCACAAACATTTCCTGGTGACATGTGGCACTCTTCCCAAAACAACTCGGAATAAAATCCTGATAAATAGTTAGCGATGTCCTCTGGCAGCTGCCTTGGTATCTCCTTGTCTCCTTTATTACTTTTCCCCAGCTGAGCAGAACACGTGGGGTTTGAACTTTGTGTTTCTATCCTTCCCTTTCAGGTAGCCAAGAAACAAAGGAAGGAGCAGCAGCGTCTGGAGAAGAAGAAGCAGCAGGAGGAGAGGCACCGGCAGAAGGTGCTGGCCACCAAGAGGGACAGTGCAGACAACAGGACAGAGACAGACCCGGCCAACCACATCACCCTGGTGAAGGCCATGGCAGCCCTAAACATATGACTCAGTGCTCTGCTGAGAAAAGCAAATAAAACTGATGAAGACAAAATTCCCCCAGGAGAATTTCCAGGCACCCATTGTTATCTTAAAATCCATCTCTGCCGGGATTTCCAAGCACGAGAGAACTTCCTCTTCCTTTGCTTGTGGGGAGGACAATTGCTCATTGATTCTGCATCAGCGTGCGGTGAGAAGAGTTGTTTGAACTTAACAGGAAATGGAGACTTGGGTCTATAATCTTGGAGTTAGATGAGGGCGAGAACCTTCTCTTCACACAATGGTGTCAAATTTGTTTTGACATCTCTTGATGTGCCTGGATTTTTTTTGTTTGTTTGTTTGTTTTATTTGGTTATGCTTTGAGGAGCTTTATTTTAGCTTGCTGTCAGGGAAAGCTTAACAAATGTCAACTCAGGAATATCCCTGGCAGGTCTTTTTCTATTTAAATTCAAATAAAGGAAGGGAACAGAGTCCCAGAATCCTTTCCAAAGCAAAGTGTGTCAGCCAGCACTGTCTCAAACACAACATTCCTCTTTTCTTTGCCATGCAGGAATGCAGTGACAAGTTTTAATCTCACTAGAACTGCTGGCTTTGCACTGGGCTGGTTCAGAAGTGATTAATACATGGAGGGACATTGGGATTGCTGCATCCATGAGGTTTGGGGTCAGCTCCTTTAAGCTGAGACCTGCAGGGGGAAAAAACCCACCCAAAACAATAATCCCAGTGGACTCATGAGACTGCAGAGCCCATTCACCCAGTCTGGTAAAATGTGACAGAACAGGCATGAGATTTCTGGGGAGTGTTGTTACTAGGACACCTGGAATCTTGTCCTCTTTGCCATATTCCAGAGTTTTTGGGCTACTCCAGGGCTTTAGTCCAAGCCAGGAGCTTGACAGGTGTTCGTGTCCAAATGAAATTAGTATAGCCAAAGGACGGAGAGTCCTGGGAACAAGCTTCCAAGCAGCAGTGATCCCTGGGAAACCTGCCTATTTCACCTCATAAATCAAGCTTTTTTCCAGGGTAGGATTTTTTTTCATCTTAAATTCCATTTTGGTGAGGTCACCAAGTAGGACGTACAGCTTGACTCCTGGGATGTTTTCCACTGTAGGGCTGAGAGTTTGGATCGAGGTGAACGGACTGTGGGACTCAGCCTTTAACTTATGGCTCACAGGGTTTTAGCTCCACTCAGGTTTTCGGGCTTGTAACAAGCACTAAGCTTGAAGAAAGCACATGTGCACTTACACACAGGAGACACCTCATCAGCCAGGGCAGAGGTGAAAAGGATCTTTTAAAAGTAAGGAGTGTTGCATTTGAAAAATTTCTGTCTATGCTTTGAAGTTTATAAATCAGCATGGAAATATAAATTGTTTTTTTTACTGAACTGCCAAGAACTGAGCTGGTACTTGGTGTGCTCTGCTGCTGTTACTTGAAGAATAAAAAGAAAGGAAGTCTCCTGGAAGAACTGCTGGTGTAGGAATTCCTTTTTCTCCAAGACAGTCATTTTTACAGTAGTGGAAAGACAGGTGAGTCACAGTTTAGTGGGGAGAAAGTGCAACTTCCTTCAGGGGGTAATGAGTTGTGACAGGTTTGGCAAGGCAGTGCAGGTGAATGTGTCACCTGTGTCCTGCTCTGTCCTGTATTTTGGCCTGAAAGACAGGTGTGTTCTGCAGGTTTGAAGAGATAAGAATTTGCAGTTGTGTACTGTGAATAAGAGGTTTGATCTTAATGAATTGGGGTTTTGTCCTCTGGAGCCAGAGCTGATAAGAGATTTGTTGTTGCCTGGAGCTTGAGAGCTGTGAAGGGAGTTGTCCTGGAGGCTCAGGAGGGAACTCAAACCTCACCCTATCATGTCCAGGATGAAAGGGGAGGTCTGCAACAGCAGCACAAACAGCAGAGGGAGAGACTGGCCAGCAGCTCGTGGCTTCTCATACCTGGAACCAAATCTGGGGCTGAAAATGCTTTAATTTCCAAGTGTAATAGGATTAAAATAAACTCTTGATGTGCTGGGCTCATAAATCTTGACAGGCTAGTCAAATTCCCTTTATCTTGCCAAGAAAGCTTTGTGCCTGCACAGCCATTCTGTATCCAAAGATGTTAAAACTGATTTTGTCTGTTTCAGGTTTTTCCTGTTGAAATTTCCACCTTCCCAATGTATAGGGTTTTTTTTCCTAAGAATCTCTGTGCAACATTCTTCACAGAACTCAATTTACAGAGTGAATTTGCTTTGTAAACAGGTCGTGGATTTTCCTGGGAGGAGGAAGGGAGGCGAGAAATAAGAGCAGAACAACACCATGATTCATAGCGTGTGTTTACTCCTTGGTGGAGCTGAGTGCTCTGTAATCCACGGACCGAGGACTGACAATAAGCACTGGATATTCCCTCGGGATCTGAGGAGGATGACTGTTTGTTATTAGCTGCTGGCTGACAGATTTGAGGGTTTTTAGCTGTTGCTGCAGCAGGGTCACTGTCAGCCTCTCGGGGGCAAATACGCAGCAGGAGGGTGCAGAAAGCCACTTTCCCTGCCTCCTAACTTCCACCATCATCTTCCCTGGGCTTATTTTCCCAAATCCTGCCCCTGCAGGTCAGGAGTTCAGTTGAACTGGAAGTTTTAAGCACTTAGGCAGGTTCTGGCTGACCTCCATAAGCACGTCTGTGTATGGGAAGGGTTTTCTGCCCCCGTGCTGCTCTGTGTCCCCTGTCCCTTGTTCCTGCTCAGGAGCTGCCTTCTGGTTTATCTCACAGCTCTGCCACGTCACCCCTGGTCTCCATGGCCGCAGAGCTTTGGGAACTGCAGACAGGGAGGGAAATTGGGCCTGAAGAACCATCCATGATCCAGTGTTGGACAAAAGGAAGATGGTTTGTGCTGGTGTTGAGCTGTGGGGTGGTTCCTCGGAGCTTCCTGGGTGCGGGCCTTAGAGGACAGCACTGGCTCTGTCTCAGCTTCTGGAATCCTTTAGTGGCTGTAGAAAATGAGAAGAAATGAGTGGTTTGGAGTTAACAAAAACACCACATTTACTGTTGGAACATGAGGTAGGGGTTTTGTTTGTAATGAAACACTTTAACAGAGTCAGGCAGGAGCCCTCAGCACTGAGGTGGAACTCAAAGAAATTACCCTTAAAACTCCTTTATTTTAGGCAGAACAGATCTCCAGAGGCAGCATTACAGCTGGAGGTGCCTCCATCGAGGCCCAGGGCCGTGGTACAGCCAGCCCTGGCTTGTTAAAGATAATGAGGGCTGATTTGGGATCATGTGCAGCTGTGGTATGAGACAAGGTGGCTGCAGGGAGCTGCAGACTGAGGAAACGTCTGTCTGCAAGAAAGAGCCACCCAAACCTCTGAGACCCCTCCACTGGACTCCCCCGTGCCTTCAGTGAGTATTAATTGCTTAAACAGTCATTAGGAGTGGGATGGGGCTGGATTGAGGCTGAGTTCCTGGAGGGAAGCTGGGCTTGGAGCCTGCTTTGGGGTTGGGGTGCAGCAGCCATTTCCTGTTTCTGTGGTCATTTTTTTTCTCTGGAGCTCTTAGAACTTAGTGGTTGGCTGCTAAAATGTCACTTCTGGTCATTTTTTAAGAAAAACCATGTGCAGGAAGGAATATTTTCTTCAAAAAATCAGCCTTCAAACTCCATGCTGTTACCTACCCTTTCCACCACCGATTCCCAAAACACAACACTGCTCACAATTTACAAATTTCTTTTTAAACTGTATCTTTATTTGCAGGGTCTACCTTATTTTTATGAGTTATTTAACCACGGGGAGCAGCTTTTCCCTGTGCCAAGGCTCTGGGGAAAGGTGCCGGGCACCTTTTCGGTGCCACGGGGCTGTGCCATGTCCAGCCTGGCCACAGGGAAGGCAGAACCCCCCAGTTCCAATGGTTTCTGACAGGTTTGGAGCTCCAGCCTGGCAGCTGTGCTCAGCAGGAGGGCGTTCGGCCCTTGCACTTGGATTTGGGGTAATTGTCGTAGGATTTGCGGTAGCTCCCGGCCGCCCTCTTGAAGCACTCAACCGCCGCCTTGTCGCATGCACAGGTCCTTTTTTGGCACGAATTCCCAGGTCCTGGAAGAAAATTGAGGTGGGGATGGAGGCAGGCAAAGGGTGTGAGGGTCGGGGGAGTTTTTTGGACTGTCCCCACAGCGTGTGCAGCCCCACTGTTGAGTTTGGGGTCTCACCTGTGGGATGTGGAGCTACCTGGCCCTGGAGAGAACACTTAATTCACTTTCTCTCTGATACGTCTGTAGATATTTGCCTGGATCACTGGGATGTGCTTTGCTTTGGTCCATGGAACAATGAGTTTGCTCTGGGGGAATCAGGGTGGCTATGCCCATCCAGGATGGGAGGGTCACCTCAAACCCTCCGTATTTGGCCTCTTGGGAAGGACAAGGCCCCTCCTCAGGGAAGTCTCCAAGCTCTAAACTTCACCATAATCCAGCAAATATTTATTTGCCTTATTCCTGGCACTTTTCCTGTATTTCTACCCACTTCACTGCGTGTGGTTTCCAGGTCAGGATGGTCTAAAAGGGATCTTGGAAGCCAAGCTCCCCGAGAGCATGGGTGGCTGTGCCTCCCCGCTCAGAGCTGTGCCCTCGCCCCGCTCTTACCGCAGGTTATTTTGTTTCCTCGGGAGGAGTATAAGTAGACTACCGCTTTGGGGCTGCAGTGGGAGGAAGCCAATTTCTTGTAGCAGCAGTCGTGGGCATGGCAGCACCTGGGGGCACGAGAGCCAAGGTCAGGGCAGGGGACAGATGGGACAATGCAATAGAACATCAGGGACGTGCATCTTTGCTGTTGGCTGCTGCTGCTGAACCGCTTCTAAAGAGGCTTTGAGGACAAGCAACATTTTCTCATTGCTATTTCCACCCCCAGGAGCAGGAATAAGATTCCCCTCGCTGTACCCAGGAAGGTGAGGAGGGCTGGGGGCACCTGCTCTGCCTTCACCAGGTCCCAGCTTACCTGTCAGTGGCATCCACGGGCTGTTTGGATCCCCCCCAACCACAGTAGCAGCCGTATCCGTTGTAGTCCAGCGGCGATTTCCCAGTTATTTGCTTAATCATCAATCCAAACTGGGCCAAGTTGCAGCTGGCAAGGGCCAGTCCTAGGACTGGAGATGGTGGGTTAGGAGCACCAGGAAAAGCAACCTCCCATCCCACCTTTCCACAGCAGAAATGAGCATTTCACCCTCCCCATCCGTCTGTGGACAGGACCTGGGAGCTCTCCCAGGGTGGGAGCTGGCAGGGGATACTCACAGAAAATGAGCAGCGAGAGGAGCTTCATTCTGGCGGTGGCAGCTCTGGGGTTTGGTGAGCTCGAGGTGCTGCTGGTCACACCTTTTATGGCTGTGCACCCTCAGTGGGGCCCCTCCTCTGGGGAGCCCAAAGTGGGCAAATATTGACAATCCTCCCCATACTGATCCCGCTGCTGTGCAGGTCTGCTGGCATTGCTGGAGGCCCCAGCTGTGGGATGCCTTATGTGGTGGAGCTCTTGGCAGGGAGGTTTTGGATCTGTGGGGCAGCCTGGGGTTGAGTCTGTGCTCTGGGTGTCTCAGCATTCCCAGAGCTTCCCTGAGCAAAATAGGAGAACTTGAGGGAGAACAGGAACCGCTTAGTGCAAGGTGTCCCTTCCTATGGCAGGGGGTGGAATGAGATTGTCTGAGGAGTCTGTGATTCCATGATCCACTTTCTTCCTGGACGACAGGTTTTTGATGTCTTGGCTAGAAAACACTGTTCTGTGTCTTACTGTTTCCATCCTGACTTAGCTGGGCAGGGAGAAAATGCAGCCAGTGCAAAGCATCCTCCACTCCCAGCTTACCAGAGTGGGTGAGATGCAGCCTGGAGAGTGGAGGAAGATCCCAGATCATGGTCTCCAGAATGGCTGTGGCTGGAGATGGAGCTGAGCAGAAGCTGTATGTGGTGGTTTTCTTGATAGTGGGGCTTTCTCAGTGCCTGGATGCTCCATGCCTCTCCCCATATGTGCTGGGCACAGAGTTTTGCTCTCAAAAACCTCGTGGCATGAGGTGTGTGGTTCACCTTTATTTAGAAGCACAAAAAGGCAAGTGGCAGGGAAGAAAAGGCAAGTGGTGTATGATGGGAGGTTGGGAAAAGAGAGGCTGCTTGTGTCGTTTGCTCGGGGAGAATCTCTAATTAAATTGGTGGTACTGAACAATGATTTAGCAGATTTCTTCTGGCAGAGATTGCAGCTGCTCTGTGTTGCTTTTTGGGGAACCCCAGCATGGGCAGGCACTGAGGCAGGGGAGGAAATCCCCCCGGGGCTGGTAGGGAAACTGAGGCAGGGAACAAGGATGTGACTTGTGTGGGAATTGGAGAGATGCTGAGAAAAGGGAACTCGGCTCAGCAAGATCTCTTCCCCCCCTCTGGCATGGGCCCTTTGCCTCATCAGCTCTCTGGACTAATTTAAGTAGTCCCCTGGGATGGTGTTGAGTTAATTGGCTAAACCAGGATTTGCCATAATTCAGGATTTTCCAAGCCCACAACCAGCTTTATTGCAGGGGAATAAAGGATATTCTTGTGCACCAACTGTCTGAGCTCCAGTGGAAGCCTCTCCACCCCAGCACCTCTACCTGTGCCAGGTTTGCAGGATCCCTTCTCCAAATAGGAAATAAGCCTCCCCAAGCCAAATGCCTCCTGGGGAGATGTGGATTTTGTTTCATAGTATGGAAAGCACAACTTTTGCAGCCCAGTTTGTTGCAGTGCTTCAAGGGGATGCAGTATCTGAGCCAAAACAACAGCACTTGGAGCTCTGTATGAATGGATTTGTACAGCCAGATGTCCAAGCAGGAAAATTCATGGATGGTTAAAATTCACCTAGAATTTACAAAGGGAGGGGGTGATTCAGTTTATCCAGGCCTGCAATCTGTCTGGGATATCCTCTCGGTGAGCATTTGATCCTTGATTTATGCCCTGCAAACATCAAATGCTGGGCAAAGAACTCCTTCCTCACCTCCCCCAGGATTCCACATGGCTGGAGGAGGAGGAGGGTGGTAGGGCCTGATTCCTGGGTGACAGCTGGCAGAAGAGCGCTGATTTAAGGACTGTTTCCTGGTGCTATGGGGCAATCCAGGGTGGGAATTCCAGCTGGCCATCAGCCTCTGGGGGAGTAGTGTTTTGTTACTGTTTCTGTGGCGTTATTTCATTGCTGAGCCCCCCTAGGGGGGTTTGGAGACCTCCCGGGGTCAACACCTCAGGGCACAAAACCTGGGGATGATGAAGGTGGGGGAAGCAGCCATTGCCTGAACGGCCTTTTCCTATGGGATGTGCTCAGGGTTGTTGCAGAATTGGGCCAAAACATTCTTTTCTGGTGAGAACTCTGTTTTGCTCAGCACCGGGTGTGAGGCAAGCTCCCGGCCACCCTGTCACAGCAGAGATTTAGGGGATCACAGAACATCCCGAGCTGGAAGGGACCCATAAGGATCATGGAAATCCAAGCCCGGCCCTCCCACGCCATCGTGCCTGCCCCCAGCCCTTCCACCAGCGTCCACTTCTCCATCTCTCAGAAAAACGGGAAATTTTCAGAGCCTGCAGGTTTAGAGCTAAGTTGGGGCAGTTCAGGGCTGAGTTGTGTCACCTCTCGGGTGTCATCTTTGCTTGGTATTTCAACAGGAAACCCATCTGAGAGGTCAGGGGTGGTCGCTGGGCTCAGCTGAGTCACGGCACGCTGGGAACCGGTGCTTTGGGCTCTCTGGTTTTATTTTGGAGAATTTATTTCGCTGTGAAGCAAGAAGCGGAGGGAGCGGACAGGCTGCCGAGGGGAGACGCTTCCCCTCCCGCCCCTCACCGGGACGACGGGCTGATGCCCACCCCTCCCTTGTTTTGCTGTGCTGGAACATCGCGTCAGCGCTGCTCCCCCCTCCTCGGGTCCCGTGACGCGACTTCACCGGAGGGTTGTTGTCCTCGCCTCGAAGCCAAAAAGCCCCGAGCAGAAGACTCGCCGGGGCTGGGAAGCGCTGCCGGCGCCGTCTGTTCGCGGCTCAGGCCGGAGGTGGTTGTGGCGAGGGAGTTTTTGCTTCAGCAGCGCCCGGCCCGTGCCCGGCACTTGGAGCGGCGGAGCTGAGCCCGGCGGAGCTGAGCCCGGCACAGCCGCGCCGCCCGCTCGCACCTGCAGGCACCGCGCTGGCACCACGTCCCCGACCCTGCGGGCACCGACAGCGACCTGAGACCTTCCCCGAGCACCCCGGGGGCGGCCCCGAGACGGGGCGCCGCGAAAGAGGGGCTGGTCTGGAAAGGGGCATCCCGAGCCGTGGGGGGAGCACTCACTGCAGGTGGGGAGCCCTGCCAGGGCCGCGGAGAGGGGCTGCGCGGGTCCCACGCGGCACCGCCGCGCTGCCAGCCTGGCGTAGCAGCAGGCTCGGAGCAGGCAGCACCTGCGGGAGGAGGAGAGCCTGGGCTCGTCGGGAATGTGGCACCGGCTGCTTCTGCCCCACCTGACACAGGCTCTGCGAGTGCGAGCCGCCAGCTCTGGATCACCCCGAAGCTGCTCTTTCCAGCTCGTTCCCACGCCAAGCCTCTGCTTCCCCCTGCAATCCCTGCCCAGCATCCTGGCTTCGGGACCGTCCCTCTCGGCTGGTGCCATCCCACGGACCAGGCCGTTGTCACTGACACCACCCTACTGACTCCGGGATGGAATTAGAGGTGAACACTGCCTCACTTTCCCTACTTCCCGAAACCTCATTCCTTCTTGCTGCTACCAAGCACCTGGTCTGCATTTTGCAAAGCTTCGGGGGGGGCTGCTAGGGTTGTGCAGAGCCCCGGGGCTACCCCGGGACCAGCGTTAGGCCTCTGGGGCAGCGTTGCCTGTACCGATCCATTGAAGCCCTCGAGGTGCCCCATCCCGAGTAGCATCCATGGGCAGTCAGGTTTCCGACGGTGCTTCCCTCGAGTCCCGGTGTGAATGTGCGTGGGTGCTTCCCGCGAGCTGTGAACACACCTAGAGTGACCAGAAAATGTGATTTTTGTGTAAGTTATGTGCAGAAATGAGGCCTGGAGAACTGGGGAGGGAAGGAGGCTTTGCTGGGAGTTTCTCTGAAGAGTGCACAGGAGTTTGGGGATGAGCCTGGCTCCCGTCTGTGGGTCGGGGATGCACTTACTGCAGGCAAACAGCATCGTCAGTGCCAGCAGGACCTTCATCTTCCTCTCACCTGGGCCTGGGAGGAGAAACGGGACAGGCTGAGCCGGGCAGTGTGGCCAGTTTGACAGGAGCTGCCGTGAGAAGCTTCCTCTGAAATCGGATCAACCCCCAAAACTGGGAGGGAGGAAAGCAACTGCGCCCCCTCCCATCTGTGCTGCTGCCTCTTGGCCGAGAGCAAGTGGTTTCTGAAGCTGCCCCCCGACCTGAGCATCCCCCACCTCCTGTCACACCACTCCCGCATTTGCCACCTCCTGTCCCACCGCTTTTGGCACCCAGTGCACCCTGTGGTGCAGCCTCCCAGCTGTGTTTTCATTGGGAAGCGATGACTCTTTTCCTACAGGCACGGGCCATTCCCGCTGCCTCCTCCCAACATCCCCCCGTAGTTTTCTTTCCACAGCAGCGGGGTGAGGGGGGAACTCGCTCACCAGGGATCTTCTTCGCTGTCAGTCTGTCCTGCCGGGGAGAGCCGGCCCTTCGTGTCCAGCCCGCGAGCTCCAACTGGGAGCTCCAAAATGCCTCGTCTGTCCCAAACCCACGGAACGCTACGCCCCTTCCCCCCCCGGCCAGCCCCCTCTCCCCGTGGGCTGCAGCCTCGAGTGACGCAGGGGCCGAGACCGACTTCTTGGAAAGTTTTGGGAAGATGTTGACTATTTCCGGGGATTTCTCTCTCTGCCCAGCAGTAGCTCTCAGAGGACCGGGGACGTTGAACAAGAACATTGTTTATTTCCGCGCTGATTTAATTTACGGCAGCTCTGGTGTGGTCAGCACACGCATGGATGAAGGGCGATGCTGGCGCCGACCCGCGCATGCTCCGGCCCCGCATCCCCGCTCCCTTCAGCAGCACAGCTGCTTGGGGTAGAACTGGTAGAGTTGGTTGTAGCTCCTGACGTTTCTCCTCAGGCACAGCGCCAGGCTGCGGTCGCACTCACAGGACAAGTAGGAGCATCGGGAGCCCTTTCCTGCGGGACGAGGGGAGCCCACGGTCAGCCCCGGC
>VZTH01002200.1:119077-144173 GCA_013397815.1 Aleadryas rufinucha
CCCCCTTTTCCAGGGCTATACTCACTGCAGGAGAGCCTGCCGTGGTGCCATTTGTAGCGGTAGAACTGTGTCTTGGCATCACAGTGGTGGTTCAGGAGGTCTTGGTAGCAAGTATCGTGCAGCTGGCAGCATCTGCATAGGAGATTGAAGCTTTAGGGGATGGAATTTTCTCCCCCTCACCCCGCAGATTTAAATATATTCAAGAACGTGTCTGGGCAGGGGGTTTTTAAGTGGATTCTCACCTGTCTGTGGCATCCTTGGGCTGTCCCTTGCCCCCCAGGCCGCAGTAGCAGCCGTAGAAGCCGTAGTGCAGAAGGGCGTTTTGCCCTGTTGCCTCCGAGATCATCTGGTGCAGCTGCAGGAGGCTCCCGTGGGCTGGGGACAAGCCTGGAGGGGGGAAATCAGGGAGATCACGCTGAGTCCCTGTCCCCCAACAGCAGCTCCATCCCTCCAGCCCCCAAACTGGCACCAGGGTGGTGATGTCTTAGAGATTATAATGCAATGGAGAGGAAATTTGTTCCCAGCTTGGCACAGGAGAGTTGTTGCATGTCTGGGAGAGCTGGTGGTGGGGAAAGGTGAAGAAATCACCAGCCTGGTCCTGATTTCAATGGATGTAACTGCACAGAGAGCCTTGGGACTGAGAGAGGACACTTACCCCAAGCAAACAGCACAGAGAGGCCGAGGAGAGAGTTCATCCTTCTGACAGCTCTGGGGGAGAAAACCAAACCATTCCCTGTGATACCAACCACCTTCTTCTTCCTTTACCCTCTCATCCAGGAGCAGAGATGCTCCCTCTCTCCAGGGACCAGGAGAGGTGAGGGGGGTAAGGATGCACCCCTTGTTTCAGCACAAAGCGTCAGGGGTGGGAAGTGATGGGAATCAGATGGTGGAGGGGTGGGGAAAAGCAAAAATCAGGGGAAAGAGAGAAAAATTGGAGGGATGATCAGCCCTCGAGGGCTGCACCCACTGCTCTTCTTCTGGGCTGGTGTCTCAGACAGCACCTCCTTCCATCCTGCTTCCCCAGCATGGCCCTTGCTCCCCGCTTGCACTGCAGCTTCTGGTTAGAGGAGGAAAAGAAGGAAGAGCAATCCTCCATCCAATCCTCCATCCCCACTTACCTTGGCAAAGCCCTGCTGGTTTGCAGTGCCCTGCAGCCAACTAGGCTTGCTTTATATAGTTTTCTCCCATCTGCCTGGAACTCCTTTGACCCAAGTCTCGCTGACTGGGCTTTCCTGTGAAGGAGAAGGTGCCATCCTTCCCCTTCCGAGGAATGTCAGAAATCCCCCAACGCCCCGGCTCCGTACCCCACGCACGGGGTGGGTGCCGGGTGGGATGAGGTGGAAAAGCAGCGTCACTTCCAGCCCAAGGAGGAAGCAAACACCCTCTGCCCTGGTCAGAGGTGATCAAGGGCCTTGTCCTCTGCCCTTCTCAGCACCAAGGAGCCACATCAGGGGGGAAAAGAACAGCCCTGGTTCGGGCTGGGCATGGATGCAGCAAGTTTGGGGCTTTCAAGGGGATGTGAGGTGGTTTAGGGAGAGTTATCAGTTCTTTGGGAAAGGTCTATGTGCAACACTGAAAGCCTCTCTAAACATGCAGTTCCCAGAGACACGAGATTGGGCAGACACTGGATGATTACACCCTCACTCACCATGAAAAAACAGAGAAGCAAATGAATGTTCTGAGGTGAGAAAGGCGCAGCTTCCCTTTTTTCCTCTCCTTGTGGTTTTTCCGCACCCTCATTACGCCCTTCTGCAGAAACCATTCAGTCATCAACTGCCCTCCTAAATTAGCATTTGCCTAATTTAAGTGGTCAAGGCTTTGAAATCTTCCTTCCTCTGTGGATGATTATTCTTTAACCCTTATGTCCAAGAGTCATGGAATCCCAGACTGATTTGGTTTGGGAGGGACGTTAAGGGAGGAAGGTGATTTGTCTGTATCCTTTGTCTTATGCGTTGGAGAAATAGTTTTTTGTTGTCCTCCACTGACAAAGTTTTCAGTCAAGCCCTGATTCCAGCTCTGCTTTGTCTCTGGTGTCACAAGTGATGCTCCCTGGCTGGCATATGCCTTGTGCTTGTCTGAATTGCCCACAGCCTGTTAATACTCCTCCGGCTAATTACTGCCTCATTAATCATTTGCAATTAATTTTTATACTCGTGATGTGTTCCTGCTTTTAGCATGTTTGCATTAGAAAATGTGTTTCTATGAAATGCTGTGTATGGAATCGTTTATAGCAGGAAGTAGATACAAAAGAGCAGTTGTGTTGTTCCGAGTAAAATCCTCACGTGCCAGAAGCCAAACATCCCAGAAGATACTGGGGATACTCCTGTGAGCTTCTCCCTGTGCTGAGCTATGCTTCAGGTTGTCCTGACTCTGGACAAGAGGAACATAAAAATGTATACAACTTAAAAATCATCGTGATGCGAAGCCTCTCGTATTCCCAGGACTGTTTTGTTTTGTTAGTGTTCCTCACAAAGCTGTTTGGATGTGCCTTCTGAGCTAGGAATTAGAAATTCATAGAATCCCAGAATCCCAGATTGGTTTGGGCTGGAAGGGACCTTAGAGCTCACCCCCAGTCCCACCCCTGCCACGGGCAGGGACACCTTCCACTGTCCCAGGGTGCTCCAAGCCCCATCCAGCCTGGCCTTGGACACTTCCAGGGATCCAGGGGCAGCCACAGCTTCTCTGGGCAACCTGTTCCCCAAACTTATTGCTCCACATTGGGATAGATCTGTGAATTACAGCCCTGTGGGGACCATGGAAATATTGGGGTGTCAGGCAGATGGTGTGGCTGAGGTGTGGGATGCAGAAGTACTCCCCAAACTCGGCAGCCACCATTGCGGTGCCTCAATCTCAGCAGCCCTTACAGGAAAACACCACGGAGAACCACTCTGCATCCCTTTTATTGTATCTCTTTATTATCTTTGCTGGGAAATGAACTCAAGAGAGGAGGAAGGGACAAAAAAGAGGAAGCTGTTGTGTCTTTCCAGGAACTGGTGGCTCTCCATCCATGGTGTGTGTGCCCTTCTCGCCCTGAGCAGCACCTCGCAGGGAGCCTCGGGGGCTCTGCCTTTTCTCAGTCCCCAACTCAGGCTTTTCTTGCTGGGTTAAAAACCAGCCAAAATCTGGAACTCTGCGTGCAGATCCCCCCTCCTCAGCACTGCAGCTTGCTTCCTTGGCATTTGAGCTTGAAGTAGAAGCGGTAGGAATTGTTGTAGGAATGCAGGGTGCTGGCGAAGCACGAGGCCACCGCGGTGTCACACAGGCAGGTCTCTCTCTTGCACCAGCTCTGCTTGTCACCTGCGGGGGGAACACGGGGCCCTGCGGTGGCTTTCCTGGCCGGAGCAGCGTGTCCCGGTGCTTGCCCTCCCCAACCTGCCCACATCCTCAATGCCCATTTAATGATCCCAGCCGGCCGGGAATGGGGCTGGGTTCACGCAGGGGATGCTCTCCTGTGTGCCCTGCCCCGGGGATGGGGTGTCTCGGGGAGCAGGGCTGCTCCCCACTCTCCACTCGGTACTCACTGCAGGTGATGTGCCCGTCGGTGGAGCTGAAGGTGTACGGGGTGATCAGGGGGCTGCACCTGCCCTCCCTCAGCCTCCTGTAGCAGCAGTCGTGGGCTTGGCAGCACCTGCGGGGATCCCACATCAAACCACGGCCCCCAAACCCTCCCTCCCCACACCCGGCGGGCAGAGGAAGGTCCAGCCTCAAATTTAAGGCAAGGAGGAGGAGGAGGAGGCGGCAGGGCAGCAGCAGGACTTGGCTGGGGAACGGTGCAAACCCCACCCAGGGCTGGGAGGCTGCCAGTGAGGGGCTTTTGGGGACCCCGGGCTGGGAGCGGTGATGCTGTTCGGGGTACTCACCAGTCAGTGGGATCCACGGGGGTCCCGGTGCCCCCGATGCCGCAGAAACACCCATACCAGCTGTAGGACAGCAGGGCGCTCCTCCCCGTGGCCACCCTGATCATCCGCTCCAGCTCCAGGACGCTGCTGCCAGCCGGGAGGAGCCCTGCGGGGGCACAGGATGGGCTCGTGCCAGAGCAGAGCGGGGAGCCCAGTGACATTCCCTGCACCTCGTACCAGCAGGGGCATTTAATTGGTCTGGCATTGCTGGAAATGTGCACTTTCAGCATCTGAACCACAAGAAGCTTTATCCCCTCCTCCAGAATGATGGAATCATAGAATAATGGAATGGTTTGGGCTGGAAGGAACCTCAAAGCCTATCCCATTCCACCCCCTGCCATGGGCAGGGACACCTTCCACTATCCCAGGCTGCTCCAAGCCCCATCCAACCTGGCCTTGGACACTTCCAGGATTGGGGCAACCACAGCTTCTCTGGGCACCCTGTGCCAGGGCCTCCCCACCCTCACAGGGAGGATGGCTTTTAGTCTGGCTTTTACAGCCTCTGGACTTGGAATGGCACAAGATATTTTGCCCTCTGGACTGGTTCTGCCGTGCTGCAAACTGCAATCCCCCATCACCAGGATCAGCCATGGGCTTGGCACAGGCAGGAAAGGTGACAACAGGCTCCAGGGCCTCCCAAAATAAATACGGATCTCAGCATGCCAAAGCCTCCCCATCATAAAGCCCTCCAGGGCTGCAGCAGTTCTACACGAAGCACTAGATAGAAACTGCCTGAATTATGCACACAAAAACCTGAATTGTGCACAAAGACTCAGGTTTGTGGATCCTGGCCTGGCCACGGACAGCAGGGCACTTACCACAAGCCAGGAGCACGGCAAGGAGGAGGTTCCTCATCCTGGGGCTGCCCTGGAGAGGGAACAACAAGGATAGGTGATGAACCAGGGGCAGGACAGAGGCTCCTCTGGTGCCCACACCAAGGACATGGACCCAGCTGGGTGCACCCGGGCAATGCCTCAGGTGACATTGGTGTCACTGTGGATATACAGCGTTGTAAGGCACCACCGAGTGAATCCCAAGGGTTCTTTATCCCAGGTTTGGGATGCAGTGGCTTGTCCTGCCTGGGGCTGGTGGAGCAGCTCAGGACCTGCAGCCCTCCCCCCATGCCCTGAGCTGCCTGCTGAGCACCAGGGCAGTGAAATCCCCTCTCCTTACCCCGCCCGGACCTGCAGCTCCAACGCCGCCGGCTCAGCGGGGTGGGTTTATATCTCTGCAAGGCCCACCCCCTCCTCTATCTGTGCTGACAGCGTGGGTCGTCCCGAGCTGGGCTTGCCTGGAACAGGGAACAGATTCCCATCCTTCTCTTCCCCAAAAACGAGTTTTCCCACAGCAGTGAGCACCAACGCTCCCTCCATCATCTCACGCATCCCTGGGCATGAGGCTGTCTCCATCCCTGCATGAGGCCAGTCATGGTTTTAAAATCCATGGGATTTGGTGACTGGAGAGATGGGATAAAAGTGATTGACAGCCAGGATGGCACCTCAGAGGCCGTTCAATCCTTGCTCCAGGCGTAGAGGCAGCACTTTGGGCTCAGTGTTGTCTCAGGTGCGTCCTTGGTTTTGCCAACTCACCCCCTGCAGCCTCAAAAATGGTTTCTCTTGGCTCCTTCCTTCCAACTGCCCCCCCAGTCCATGGCTGCATCCAAATCTGGCCTTGCCGAATTGCAAGGGAGAGCAACGAACACCAGGATTGCAATTCCTGGCTCTGCAGTTTTCCTGTCCTGCCTTCCCTGGTTTTCCTGTCTGCCCAGGGGGTGAGGGGTCTGTGAAATTAAACCACCAGCAGCAAAGGCTGGAAAAGCCATGGAAACCCGACTTGGAATGCTTTGGGAATACAGTTTATTTAATTACCATAACCCAAACACGATACAGAAACACGAGGGAGGCAGAAAACCGGAGGAGATAAGGAACAAAAGCTGCTGTTTTCCCTTGAAACCATGGGGCCAAGAGCAAACACAGACACAAACGCAGGTATCGGGTGATATGCAGGGCCCCACCCTCGGGGATTAACCACGCTCCTGGAGAAGGGAATTTGGGTTGGGAATTGTGAAGAAATGACTGATGGGTCTGGAGTCAAGAAGAGAAACCTTTGTTGAAATTCCCAAGGGCCACCAAAGCTGGCATGGAAGGGACGTCACCTCTCGGCTGCCCTCCAAAGTGGCAGAGCTGTCTGTTCTCCAAGGTGGCAGAGCTGTCTGTCCTGGGGTTTTCCTGCCCTCTAACCTTTCTTTTCCTGCTGCAAGTGGAATAAAACCCCATCCAAGCCTGTTAAGGATGGGGAAGAACATCTCACCTGCCTCCCCACTTGTCACCTGCACAAGAAACCACTCCAACATGCCACAATGACAATCCCAACCTCTGCTTTCCCCATCTGACTTTTAAAACCAGGGCATCCCTAAAAATTAATCAATCCCCTTCCCACCTCCTCCACAAAATGCTTCCATTGCAGGACGTTTTCCCCACTCTCGTGGTAGTTGTCTGTGCTGCTCCTGCTTTGGCATTGCAGGCCCTTGGATTTGGGGGGGAAATCTGGGGTTTTGCTGTAGAGTTTGGATAAATCTGTGTGAAAAGCATTGTCCAGAGATGTAAATGGCGAGCAGAGGGCTGGGATCACATAGATTTGGGATCCGCATATGGTTTTAACCAAATCCCCTTATTTTAAGCCCTCCCTCTCTGTGGAGGATCTCAGGGGGGCACCCACATGAAGCTAAACCCTGTCTTTAACTAACCCACAAACTCGAGGGCTTAAAAACCACCTGTGGAAGTTATTATCCCATTGGAAATATGGAACTTTGCAGCCTTCCTATGGAGCAAGCAGAGCCGGGTATCACCCACCCATCTGTTTGTTCAGGGCCCTATTGAAGTGTAAATACCCCGTGTGCTTTGATCTGCAAGCGCCTGTTTTCCCAGCAACATTGCTACACATCCTGGGCTGGGGTGAGCTGATAGGAAACTGTTTCCCTACTTATTTTATTTATTTTTAGTGCACAGCTTCGCCTTGATCCTCCCGCCCCGCAGGGTGGAGTCCCCAAGTTTATGCTGGGTATTTATTGCTTGTTTCTTGCTGCCGTCGATGGGCATCTGTTAGTGGGGGCAGCAGCTGCTGAAGTAGGAGTGGGTTTAGAAAGGGATTAGTGGGGAGAGATGGAAAGGTCGGTGCTACGTGGGCTGTTCCCAGAAGGAAAACTGACTCAGGGATCATTTGTGGCCGGGGGGATCAGGAGGACTCCCCCTCCCTCCCAGCTGCAGCTTTCCCAGTACAAAGTCCCCCAGAAGAGTTGGTTTAGGTCTCTGTGTGATCTTGTGTGTAAAGTGTAATTTTTTAAAGGTGTTTTCATCACAATTCATGAGTTTGGGGTTTATTTATCTGGTTTTATTCAGTGGTCACTGAATAATGGCACAGGGAGGTTAAACCCTGTCTTGTGCTCCCATCCTGCTGCCTTTCTCAGGACGGGCTATAACGCCTTGGGTTTAAACTGCTAGGGTTAAACCCCAAAGATTTGGGTATTTAAGCAGGGTGACACCATCGTGGTTTTGCTTTGGGTGGGTTGGAGGAATGAGAATTCCTGCGGGAGGGCTGGGACACCCCGGGTACCACAGTCACCCGCGGGTGGCGTTTGGGAGAGGCCCCCGAGCCACCCCCCGCTCCCCCCACTCCTTTGTGTCCCGCAGGACCTTCCCAGTGTCCCGGGGCTGCTCCTGTGCCATGCCGAGGTCTGAGGCCGTGTCACGGCCCCGTGCAGAGCCCCCAGCGGGTCACGGCTGTCTCTGAGCCTGGGGACGTCCCCCAGGACCACACTGGGACATCCCAGCCGTTCCCAGCCCTGCTTCCATCCACCCTGGCACATCCTGGTTGTCCCCATCCCTGTATCCACCCTGGGACATCCCAGCTATTCCGAGCCCTGGTTCTGGCCCTGGGTCCACCCTGGAACATCCCAGCTGTCCCATCCCTGGATCCATTCCGGGACATCTCGGCTGTCCCACTCCTGCCTGTTCCTATCCCCGTTCCCATCCATCCTGGTTCCCACTGCCGTTCCCATTCCCGTCCACGTTCCCATCCCGTTCCCGTTCCCNGACCGAGACAGGACCAGGACCAGGGGAGGGACCGGGACCAGGGGAGGGACGGGGGTCTGGCTCCGGGGCTGAGGAGCCGCGCTCGAGCGCCGGGCTCTGCCGGCGGGGCTGCGTTGCTGCCGTGGGGCCCGGCTGTGGGCTCAGCTCCAGGCCCGGCTGTGGGCCCGGCCAGGCTGTGGCACTGAGGGCTCTGCCTGGGGCTGTGCCAGCCCTCACCAGGACAAGGGGCAGCGGGCAGGGACTGATGCCCAGGAAGTTCCACCCGAACATGGGGAAGAACTTCTTTAAACACCTGGAATACATTGCCCAGAGAGGGTGTGGAGTGTCCCTCGCTGGAGATATTCCAGACCCATCTGCACAATCCCTGTGCTCTGGGCTGACCCTGCTGCAGCAAGGTGGTGGCACCAGATGAGCTGCCATTGTCCCTTCCAGCCTGACCCAGCCTGTGATCCCGTGATGTAGGTCAGGGGTGGGAAGTGGGAAGTGCCCACCTCCCAAGCCCTGGGGTCACCATTTTGGGGGCACCTGTGGGCACAGCCCTCCCTGGCTGCAGTTCCTCATCCCACCCCTCACCAGACCCCGTGTTTTCAGCCTCTCCCCTCTCACATATACCGTGCTGGGGTGGTACAGATACCCGTGGAGGGTCCCACCAGGGCTTTGCCAGGTTGGTTGGTTGGGGGTTTATTCTTGGAAGTGGCAGCGTCACTGGGGATATTTGTAAGTGCTCCCGTGCACTTGGGAGTTCTGCCCCAGTGTGTTGTTGCCTTGGAGTTCATTTGTTAGTGGCAGTAAGGGGAAGGCACAGCCCCTGTCCCTTCCCCCGTGCTCCTGGGAAAGGGGGATGGGTCACCTGGGCAAGTGTCCCTGTCCAGCTCTGCTGGAGGCTCGGGACAGGACTGTCAGCTGGGGCTGGGCAGGGTGTGCTGGGACTCTGCCTTGGCCGTGCTGAGCTGGAGGAGAAATCAAGTGTTAAATAACAGACACATCACTGGCAAAGCACCACAGGGGCTGTTCCTTCTGTTTGGTTTAGAATAGACTCCTGAAAGGTTTGGGTTTGAAGGGAACGTAAAGACCATTTTGTTCCACCCCCTGCCATGGGCAGGGACACCTTCCACTATCCCAGGGTGCTCCAAGGCCTGTCCAACCTGGCCTTGGACACTTCCAGGGATCCAGGGGCAGCCACAGCTTCTCTGGGCAACCTGTGCCAGGGCCTCCCCACCCTCACAGGGAACAATGCCTTCCCAATATCCCATCCATCCCTGCCCTCTGGCAGTGGGAAGCCACTCCCCCTTGGCCTGGCACTCCAGGCCCTTGGAAAAAGTCTCTCTCCATCTTTCCTGTCAGCTCCCTTCAGGCATTGGAAGGCCACAGTTAGGTCACCCTGGAGCTTTCTCTCTCCAGTCTGAACAATCCCAACTCTCCCATCCTTTCCTCCCAGCAGAGCTGCTCCATCCCTCTGATCATCCTGGTGCCTCCTCTGGACTCTCTCCAGCAGCTCCAGGTCCTTCTCTTACTGGGGACCCCTGAGCTGGAGACAGCTCTGCAGGTCATTCTTCTCCCAGAGTTGCTCTTCATCTCTTCTCCACCCAGGTGTGCCTGGGATTGCCCCAAGCCAAGTGTAAGGTTTTGCCCTTGGCTTTGCTGAATTTCGTGAGGTTTGCATTGACCCACACGCTGCTGGGGTGACAAACAGCAGCTGAGTGTGACTGTGTCATTTCTGGAGAACACCAAGCAATCCAAGGTGACCTTTTTTTCCCCCTTGGTAAATGCTGCCACGAAATTCACAGGAATGGGAGAGGAGGTTCCCTGTGGCACTTCTCCAAAATGTTGTTGTGAGGTTGTGACCCTGTGGCTGGGCTACCTGTCCTGGCATAGCCGAGTGCTCTGAGTGCAGCTTCCTTTGGGGAACACGCAGCATATCGTGGCTTCCTCCTCAGTGGAGGTTCTGTCACAGAATCAGGGAATATCCTGAGCTGGAAGGGACCCCTAGGGATCATCCAGTCCAACTCCTGGCCCTGCACAGACACCCCAACAATCCCACCCTGGGCAGCCCTGGGAGCAGTGTCCAAATGCTCCTGGAGCTCTGGCAGCCTCGGGGCTGTGCCCATTCCCTGGGGAGCCTGGGCAGTGCCCCAGCACCCTCTAGGGGAAGAATCTTTTCCTGATATCCAACCTAACTGACACAGCTCCAGACATTCCCTCAGGTAAATCATTCTCTGTTAAGCAGCTTTTGGTCACAGGAGATTCAGAACAGGTTTCTGTGTATTGAATCAGGGTTTTTCAATCTCAGTGGTCTTGATATATCTTTAAAATATGAACTGTAGTCAGTCTTATCCCAAAATCCACAATGGGAACTGAATCTGCCACTGCAGGAATAATGAAAAGGCCAGAGCTGTGCTCTGTGCTTCACTCATCTCCCGTTTGCACTGAGTTTCCAGCTTCAGAAGAAAGACATTGTTCTTTTCCTCAAAAACTTACATTCAGTGGCGAAGGGCACAACTTCCCAAAGCTCTGGGTCAACTGTCCAGAATTCCTGCCAAAGCCAGTCCCTACAAATAATGCATTTCCCACCCTCTGTGGCTCAGCCCTTACTGCACCACAGGGTTGCTGCCTGCCCACACCATGCTACCCCAGATTTATTCTATTATTACCTGACACGCAGCACAAGGTGGGAGCCACAGGGAGATTGAACTTTCTAGAGTGTTCCTGGCCAGTTCCTGTAACTTTTCCCTCTGCTCTCGGCCCGCAGGTGCGATGGCCACAGCGGCTTTCCTGGACTCAGCACCAGCTCAGCTCTGCTTCCCTCCGGGCACAACCACTCTGCCGTGGGCCAGCGCCGTCACCATGCACGTCACCAGGCCCAAATCTGCCAAGGGACAGAGGCGAAGCATGAGCCACCCTCAGGCCATGGAAGCCTGTCCGTGCCATGTGCCGTCCTCCCCAGCGGCAGCCTCTCCTCGGGAATTGCTGAACAGCCGGAGAGCATCACTCACAAAACCGGCATTCCCACCTGCCCAGGTGTCTCCTGAGAAAATCCCAAAGCTCCTGCAGCAAGTGCCTTTGAAGACCTCCTCGTCCCTGAACAAGTACCGGGTGCTCCCCTCCATCGTCCGGAAGGGCGCAGGGAGTGGTGCCGTGGAAGCGCTGGCTGAACGGACCGACCGGCTGGAAGTGAGTGAGGGGCAGGAGGATGCTCCAGAAGGCATCAAGACTTTTTCTGGGGAACAGGGCTCTGCCAGCACATTGTCAGGAAGCGACATTCCCACCGAGGAGACCTCACACATGCACTGTGCCCTCGAGCAGTGGGGAAGGCAAGCGAGGCAGGGGAGCCCTCAAATGTCCCCTGCAGGCCTGGAAGAGCCACACGTGCTGCTCGCTGTCCGATCTCCCTCTGGGCAGAGGTTTGAGCACCACTTCAAGCCCTCTGACAGTCTCCAGACGGTCCTTGCCGTGGCAGGACAGAAGGTGTTGGCCAACTACCAACACTGCAGTGTTGAAACCATGGAGGTGCCCCGGAGGAGCTTCTCTGACCTTACTAAGTCCCTTCAGGAATGTGGGATCCTTCACAAGTCCGTGCTGTGCATCCGACAGGACGAGCAGCACGATGCAGCAGATCTTTAGGCACACAGAGATGCTGTGGGTTGTTGTGCTCAGTTGGGTGCATTGCTCCTTCCAAAAAACTGAGAGTCTGATGCTTTCTGCACCTACTTCTTTATCTTCCACCCACAAAATCCCTGTGAAGCAGAGTTATGGATATGTCTTGAAATAGTATTTCAGATGCATAAACCTGATTGATACAGAGCAGCTTGAGTCACTTGTGCCATCACAAATTTCTGCCTCAGCGCCACCATCCTTCAGCCTTTTTGGTCTGTTGAAGTTGCTGATGTTCTTTGAAAACTCAAGTTTCCAAGGCCTCTTCCCTTGTCCTTTTCTATATTTTGGGACGGTACCACTTCTCTGAATGCAGAAGCACCATTTGGGAAGGTAGAAACAGAACTGGTTTAGCTACAGGACCACCTTCAGTAGCTTATCATTATCCTAAACATCTTCTCAAGAGACTGCAAAGGAGATACAATCCCAAAACCATCTGGAAATAACACTAATGACACATTAATGGGTTATTGTGAAGTATTAAATTGCAAGACTGATCGTAAAATACCTGTGAGGGCTCAGGTCTTTCTGGGTAACATCAGTCCAGCTTCTAACTGTGACTAAATCATCTTTTTAAGAACAAATTATTATTATTATTTTGGCTGTCTTGGGGAGCAGCAGGATTTTCTCCATAGTTTTCCTTCTCTTATTCAGCTCATATGATCTGTAGGTTAGAACAGATGGATAGTTAAGGGATGTTACAGATAATTCCATTTAACTCCTCTACACTGAAGTGAATTAATCTGAGAAGCAAGTGCTGCTTTGGGAATTTTTAAATAAGGTATTAATGGGATTTGACTGGGAATTGGCTCAAGGAGTAAGCCATCTTTTACTAAACTAAATTAAAAGGCTAGTTGGGTGACTTGGCAGGTTTAGGTAAACACGATGTGCTTGTGCTAAAAAAGGAGAAATATCTTCTAGTTTCTAATGGAATTTCAAAGGCAGTAATTTTTAATCTTAAAAAAGTGGACCACTTGCCACACAGATTGTGGGATCTATGACACAGTCCCCTCCCTGGCTGGCCCGCTGATTCCCTGCCCCCTTTCCCCTGTGTGCCGGGGCCCCGCCTATGTCCCGCCCCCCTGCCCAGAATGCTCTGCCCCACTCCCGAGTCCCGGGAAAAGGCTTGGAATTTCCCCGGTCTGGGGCTTTTCGTCATAGACTTTCAGCATGGAATAAAGGCCTGCTGCTGGAAATCTACACGGGAGTCCTTCCCGTTTATACCGCTGGTATGTCGGGTCAGCCTGCCGGTGCCAAAACACCGGTATGGACACCGACACAGATGAGTGAGTTTAAATGTTTTGAGGCAAACCCAATTTATTTTGAAGCTCCCTCAGATGTGGGGTGCGTGGTCGGCGCTGCCCCGACATCCCCCAAGCCCCCCTCATTTTTTAATAATTTTTTTTTAAGGATTAGGGTTAGGGTTTTTGAAACACATGGATGCCTTCAACAGAGCCACAAAGTATTTCACTTAGTTTCAGGAGAAGGGACCATTTTCCATGTTTCCTTCAGTTTTAGGTAGTTAATTCCCTTTTTCTGACTGGTGTGTGTACTGTGTTACTCCTACATTTCAGAGCGTTTCCATCCTGTGTTAAATAAAACCTTTTAGGCTGAAACTTGAACTTCAGATAATTTACGTGAGCTGAGGTTTATCCATCATACCTGCTCTTAAGAAACCTTTAATGTGATGGCAAATCCTCAGGAGCTGCCCAAATCAGCCTTTGGATGGTCAGCTGCCCTGCACACCACCTTCCTGCAGTTTGTATCTCTATCCTGTGCTGGATGCAAGACTGGAGCCAAGGAGGAATTGGATCAGTGACAAGCTGGGGACCACCAAGAAGGTGTGAGAGCACAGGGGCTCTGAGCAAGAACAGAAGAATCAGACAATTCAGTATCTTGGTTCACAGTGGACATCTCCTGCTGGAGGATGTTCCTCCTGGATATCTAAGGTAAAGCTGGATGAGTTTGGTTCTAATCACCTCACCCAGGCTACAGCATCTCCAAAGATGGGCAAAAAATATCAAGTCTTGATCTAGGCAAGCACAGTGCAGGGAAAACACTTCTTTTGTCCCTCAGTTCTCCTTCTCTTCCCTTCAAAACTGTTCTGGGGAGATTTTAGCAACAACTCTGCTAAGTCCAGCACAAGAAGCACAGGGGGGAAGAACAGTATTTATCTGACCTCATTTATTGCGTGGCATCATTTAACAAACTTTTGTGGGAATCTTTTAAGAATTTCAGCATTAAAATTCATTCTGTTACAGGATGAGGTGGTCGTAAGTATAAAACTTATCAGGACTTTTGGCTGGGAATGTCCTTACCCGAGGCTTTTATAGACACCAACAAAGTATTCAAGCAAGAAGTCAGCACAGGAATCGTTCAGTATGTGTTCTTTAATTCCAATTAAAAGTACATTAGAAACAGCACACAGGACCAGCAGCAGCTTCCATGACAATTCAACCCAATACTCTGCTGTCACCAGGTCATTCCGCTGTACTAGGAAAGTAGGTGATTAAATCAAGTCTTCCACTCCACACGCAAGCACTCACTCACCTGCCACTTTAAATAGGATTCCAACAGAATAAAAATAGATACACCCCAGAATACAAAAAGTTTAATTTTAAGCTGGTTTTTTTTCTTCACTAAAGCCTTTATACAAATTGATAAAAGGGTGCACAATTTCCTAAAATTTTAGGTACATTTTAAATGAGCCTTTTTTTACTTGGTAAAAGGATCCATGTTCCTGTCTTTGAACAGAATATGATGGCCAAAAATTGTAAAGAAAACAATTCAGTTTAAATTTACAATTTATACATTTGTTTTGACATGATTCCCACACTGAGTAGCAGGCCCATGGCTGCTCACGCATGTCCCATTTCCCCCCAACAAAGAGCTGTGCACCCTAAGTTCTGCTTCAGGAGCTTCCTTCTCCTGGAGACTGGGCTGGGGAACAGCCCACAGCTTCCAGCTGTGCGCACCAGAGTGGTCCCAACACGCAGGAGGTGTCATCCTTCCTTCTCCATGGAACATCCCAGGGCGGGGACCAATGATCTATTTTGCACTATGCAGCACTTCCCACCTGCAATTTGGCTGAGCAATTTAACTCAAAACTCTGGTACTGAAACATACTGTAACAGGTAAATTTGGTGTTCTAAGGGTAAATTTTTTTGGTCAATCCAGGCTATCATGATTTTTTTTTGTTCTTTTATTCCTGTATCTGATGGGTGAAGCCCAACAGCTCTGTACATTATCCATGCTGAGCTTCACAGCATGGTGCATTTAATCACATGGTGTGACTTTAATTCACAGAGGTGAATTTAATCAGACAGTTCATTAGTACAGTTCCCTTCATATTGCCCCTCCCACCCCACCCACCCACACCGTAACCAGGTTAAACACTTGGGATGAACTTCTGTAGTGTCACCACCACCCACGTCACGGAGAGCGTCCATCCCAACAAATCCAGGACAAAGGAAAAGAAAATATTGCCCAGCAAAAGCGACACGGCACCTGCGTTTGCAAGTAGGAGCTACTGGAGACATCCTCAGGACAATTTATGGAAGGAAAAGCAGGGCAAGTCCATCAGGAATCCAGAAATGAGTCTTAAAGAGCTCAGGGGAGCGCCAAAGAGAATGACATCCTAGTTTGTACAAGTTGAGTATTTAGCCAAAAACCAGCTGCCTTGTTTGGGGTTTTTGGGTTTTCTTTTTGATTTTTTTTTTCCTTTCCTTATGTCCATTATATATTCAGCTGTTGAATTTAAACTGATCAGGTTAATGCTGCACATTATTCCAATTAAACACAATAATGGTTTTTTTTTCTTTTAAAATTTTAGATAATTCCCTATTGCCTCTCTTTTGGCAAGTGTATTTCTCAGAATTCCAAAGATCATCCCATTTTTAAGGCTAAACTAAGAAATGTTAAAAGCTTCTGTAAACATTTCCTCTTCCTCCCCATAGTTGCACAATTTGAAGTCCAACTGCAATTTTGAAAATGAGGTAATTTTTGTGTACTCATATCTTGAAGAGTCCTTTTCAGGACGAGCCGAGAGGCTGTGCCAATCCAAACGCTGATCCAATTGTAGTGGGAGAGCTTCCACAGCAGGGCACACACCAGTTCCAGCAGCTAGTTCAGTTATTTATCTTCTCAATTTCATCCAAGTCGTCAGTATCCAATTTGTTTATCTTTTTGTCTGGGAAAGAAGAGAAGTAAGTCAGATTTTGTAACACTAAGCAAAGAAGGGAATGCTGCTCTCCCCAGCTGGACTCGAGTTCTGGTTTATCAGGGAATGTTCAGTCAGGTTTTAAAAACACAAATTAAAACTTTTTCCTTTTATCAAAGGCCCATCTGAGTACTCCTGTGTTACCTACTCCTGGAACATCCACTTCAAGGACTATCCAGGCAGCCAGCAAACACAGCCTGATTTATTCTGCTCCTGTCACAGGCAGCAGGTCACAATCCCAAGTGACACTTCACCAAACACACCTGCTGTGCTCCTCTGCCACCCGTTTAAGGCTCAACAAACACCCCTCAGACCTTCTCAGCATCCACCGAGTCAAATTCTGCAGCAATTCAACAGTTTAGAGAAAGGAGAAAGCCTGAGGGTACGTACTGAAATGTTCCTGGATTCTGTTGAGAATGTTCATGCTGTGCTTGCTGTCCACCATATTAATGGCCAGCCCTCGCTTGCCAAAGCGGCCAGTGCGGCCGATCCGGTGCAGGTAGGTCTCGTTATCTGGATTTCCATCCTTATCCACAGGAAGGTCAAAATTGATAACAACAGAGACCTGCTCTACATCGATCCCTGGCAAAAAGAAAGCATCGGGTTACACAACTTCACTTAAATCTGTTTAGAGCAGGAACAGCCTCCTCAGACTCTGAAATGGAATTTTTCCACAATATCCTCACGGGGTACTTGGAAATAAAAACTATCGAGCTGTTAGAGCAGAGAGTCCCACTGAAACAGACAAAGGCACTTAAATATTTTGGAAACTCTCTCCTCCTCTGCTGCAAAGCTCTAAAGATGACTTGTTTTTTTGCAAGTACGATCCTGTCTTAACTGTTCCAGGATGTCAAATTACACCACAAATTCCTACTGGGATAGTGAACTGGATTTCACTACTTTTCAGTTTTCCGTACTTGGGCACGTGTTCACTGCAAACCCTGAAGGTCAGCAGCACAAGGCAGGTTTGGTACCAGATTCTCACAGGATGGACGTTTCCATCTCAAGCAGCAGGAAGCCAACAAGGAATTCTGTGTCTGCTCACAGGCATCGAGTGTAAGGACACAAATTTCTCCCAACTGGAACACCTGAGGATGCAAATTCTTCCTGCAAGCTGGCCAGGGGTGTGTGTTACCTCAGGGAGTGCTGCTTCCAGCCCTCCCTGGCCCCATTCCACCTGTCCTACCTCTGGCACAGACGTTTGTGGTCACCAGCACCTTCTCCTTGCCCTCTCGGAAGCGCTCGATCACGGCAGCTCTCTGCTCCACCATCATCTCCCCGCTGAGCAACGCCACCTGATGGCCTTCCCTGGACAGCTCCGCTGCCAGCCACCCCGCTGTCTTCCGAGTCTGCAACACACAGCCAGCACCACATTTGGGAGGGGGTTTTAATGCTGGAAAGCAGCAATAAACCTCTCTGGGGGCCCACTGGAAGCTCCGTGGCTGCTCAGTTTTTGTCCCCGTTACAAACTGTATCAGAAGGAGGACAATACACCTCTGCCACCACAGGAGCCCTTGATTAATAAAGGATATGGTTCTTCATGCTCTGCTCCTTGGATTTCACTCTGCTGCAGACTGACATTACACGTGTACACTAAAACCTCATGAAAATTGTCACAAAACCACAACTACTCAGCTTGGAAAATGGCAGGGTCAGACCTGAATGTAGCTGTGAAATCCCACAGAGGCTCTACACAGCCTTGAATTAAACAGTTCCCAATTATGATACAGCTTTTTGAGCTCCAATTACGTCTTGACACAGACTAAAAGCAAACTGCTGCAGCAGACTCCAAATGCTTTCATCCTGTCTGAGCTCACTTTGCCTGGCTGTTCTGTGCTGTCAGCACTGATTTTTCCCTAAAAATTATTATTGTGGCTTCCACAAAAAGAAAACAAAGTCTCAGTATGATTCACAGTGAGATCCCAGAGGTGTATCCTCAAGTACCTGAGGGAAATGGAGTCCCAGGAACAGCTCTGTATCAGCTACAGAAGCAAAAGACTTCCCAATCCCTCATTCTGCCTTATTTTCACCCATTTTCCAACCCCACTTTTTTTTTCATTCAGTAGTTCAGAGTTTTGGAAAAACGTGCATTACTCTGATCTTTGCTTCAGAGGACTTCAGGGATAACAATGACCATTCAGGAATAAAAAAGTCCAATGCTGCATCCTGGATGGACAAACCCAGAGAATTAAACCAGCCAGTGCTAACGTGGCTTTCAGGATTTCACTCAAAGACGGAGCCAGAGACACCAAAAAGGGCAATTTTGTTCTCAGTTTCTTTCTGGAAACAGTGTCTGGCTTGGTTTTGGCACTAGCAGACACTGAGGGGGTCACTAGGACTGACATTCACTGGAAGCACTCACGTGGCAGAAGATCATGGCCTGGGCGATGGTGATGGCGCCGTAGATGTTACAGAGAGCCCGGAACTTCTCATCTCTGTTACTGCACAGCACATAATACTGCTTGATGGTGTCCAGGGTCTCCTCCTCGCGCTTCAGTTTGATAATGTTTGGGTCAGGAACAACTTTTTGAGCAAACTTCCACACAGAATCCTCAAAAGTGGCTGAAAACAGGAGCATTTGGCAGTCCCTGGGGAGCATTCTGAAAGAGAGAGAAATAGGGAGGGTTCCACACAACACTGTCATCTCCTTATATCCTGATGGAATTCATGCTATGGGCAGAGGAGAACCATAACCCTGGAACCAGTTATTTCAGTGGCTGGAAAGACTAAAACCAATCTTACCCTCATGGACCACAGGCATCCACACTTGCCTTCTTAAAAAGGAATAAACCCTGCTCCAGGGACAGGATTTTTATTCTGTAAGGAAATGAAACTGCTTGTCATCCCCTGACGTGCCTCTATTAACCACCTGGACTAGAGCTGATCTATCATTTAAATCTTGTTGCTTCATGGGTGAGGACATGGGTCCCAACTGCAGCCCCCCGTGGCACCAGTCCGTACCTCTGAATGCGGATGCTCTGGTCCTGGTGGCCCTGGGTGGCGATCATCACATCCGCCTCATCCAGCACAAACACCTTGATCTTCTTGGGATCTATGAATTTCAGTTTGGAACACCAGTCCAGCACAGTGCCGGGTGTGCCGATTACAATCTGCTCCGAGATCTTCTGCCCCCTCTCCACTGCCGAGACAGAAGGAAAGGCTGCTGTAGCGTGGCTGTGCAGGCAGGGAAATGCTCCGGACCTCTATGACCCAGCTGTTTCACCACCTGACTGCTCTGGTGCACCTGAGGAGTCCCATTCCCTCATTCGTGTGTGTGGTGTTTCCCCTTACTCACGTTTGTTGCCTCGGACAGCGTATGCAAGTTTCAGCTCTGGGTAGAAGTTTCCCATCTGTTCAATCACTTTTCCTGTCTGAAGTGCCAGCTCGTATGTTGGGGAAAGGCACAAACACTGGAGGAACAGAAGGATAACGAGTGAGATGATCAACATCCAGGGCAACACTACCACGCTTGTGAATCCTTGTTGAAGTTTTCTTCAGGATGAACATGCAAGTGGCTGAACAGTTTCTCAACCATCCCATGAGGAAACTGGATTTAAAAAGTCCCTCTCCAGGCATTGTCTGCTCTGTTGTCACAGTTATCTTCTCTTCCACCCCAAACCCACTTATTCAGCCCCCTTCAGGCTGCACTATTTCTCTGACTTTAGTCCCCCCAGAAAGATTTAACTCCTCACAGAGCAATGCATGATGCACAGGAAGGACTCACAGAAACAAGCTTTGAGCAAAATCCACATCTTTTGCACTGAAGGCATTTTGATAAATCCCCAAACCTCCATCCCCTTTAAGGAGTTTAAAGAAATAACACTATGGCCCCATCAAGCATGAATTTACATCTGAAGGCCTCCCAGCAGCCCAGGCTATTCACTAGATGGCACTGCACCACCACGGAACGGCCCGAAACAGCCATATCCCACAAACTTTACCTGTGGATACTTGTTCCCAGGCTCAACTCTGCTAAGCATGGCCAGGACGAAGGCAGCTGTCTTGCCAGTACCAGACTGCGACTGTGCGATGAGGTTCTGCGGGCTGGGGGCACAGCAGGCACAGCTCAGAGGGTGAAGCACCACGGTGACATTTGAATCCTGTCACATTTACCCCTGCTCTGGATCCATGGCCAACCTGACCAGCTACGCTCCAGGGGCAGGAATTACTTCCTGCCCAACACTCTCCTTCAGCGTTTCTCAGTTATGAAGATTTGGAAGAACTGTGGTTATCTCTCAGTAATTTCCCATTTCACACGTCTTCCCCAGTGTCTCAGGACCTCACACATTCCAGCTCAGGGTTGTGGAGAGGAAAACCAGCACCTCGCTACTCCCACCTACCCAGGATTTCTGAGCTATTTTGTATTATTTCTTCCCAAACTAATGAGGAAAATAGGAATGACCTTCCAAACACCACAGCAATGCCTGCTCAGTACCAGCCCAAGGAAACGGACAAATCCAGGGCTCCTGTCACATGGTTAATAACCACAGAAGCACCGTGGCATGGGAACCCTTTCTCCATACACTGAGAGTTTCTCCATCACGCTCCTCCCATCCAAAATTCAGGAGCAACACACTGAACCTTTCAAACCCTTCTCTTCTGGTAGGGAGTAGGAAGAATGTGTACGTACGGTTCAGCGAGCATCATGGGCAGGGCATTCTCTTGGATCTTAGATGGTCTGTTGAAGCCCATGGCATAGACTCCTTGCAGGAGCTGTGGTTTCCTGAAAAGAGAAATTTTTATATTGTGACCTATTGAAGTCCATTTAGTTTTCATTTGTGTAAAAAAAAGTGAGAAAAACCCTTGAGAAGTCGACCCAGAGCTGTCCCTGCTACAATCCCACCTGTGAAACAACTGTGGTCAGCATCTGGAAGCACAACTGACAGCAGGAAGTTTGGACAGGAAGCTTTGGAAAAACCCCTGGATTTAGTAAGTCAACCTGCCTGTCTCACCTCCAGGGCAAAGCCTCTGTCTAAGGCCAGCACTGCTTGTTCAAAGCAGCTTTACCAGACAATCCAGGAATTCCAGAGCAGAAAGCATTAATCCTGACCTTCAGGCCAATCCCATTTCCTCAGCCTAATCTTGGTGCCAAAATTATCACTCCTCGATGACTCAAACACGGGACAAAGCAATCTCGGTACGTGAGGAACAGGATGAAGGGATCATGAGATCATTGCAAGGACTTCAGGAAGTTGTGTGGGTTCTGTAATACAACTGAGTGATGCTGGCTCAGGTAAATGACTGATAATTAGCTCAGTTTGCTGTGACTACACCTTGTGATCTGTGGGTGCAAGGCAGCCCTCACATCCAGAACTGGCAAGCGTGGTGACACTGCTTGCCAGCAAATTCTCATCTACTGCTTTCTCCCGAGGGAGCTTTCTACTCTCAGCAGACACTTGTGTAGACAAGGAGACCCCAGAACAACCTAAATCCAGGTTATGGTGCTGGAAACTCTCGGCTGATGACCCCCAAGTGCTCCCTGGATGCTGTGAGTGCTCTCAGAAGGGCTCGCCTTTCAAAGCAGGTTCCAGGTCTCCTGCCCACATTTCCCACTGCAGTAGCTTCAACACAACAGCACAACATGCTTTTGATTCAGCACAACATGCTTTTGCAAAAATCCTGCATTACTTCCCAATGATGGATGGAACAAAAGCTCTTTGAAAACGTAACCTTGTGCTGCTCCAAGCAAGGACAGACAAAGCCCAACTCTGCACCAGTTGCCAAGGACACCTCGAGTCGTAACAAAATGAAGACTCAATTAGGCTGCCTGTCCCTGTCATTAACTCCCTGGGATTGTTTGCCTTTCGAAACACAGGAATTAGTCTAACAGGCACTGCAGGACCTCAGCTTCTTTTTGCAGACGTTCAACCACTAAAACTAACAAAGCAAAACATCCTGACATTTCATGGGGAGAAGGTTCCTTAGCTCCCATTTCCCTGTGGAGCTTGTAGAGCAACAAACCTGAGATCAATGCAAGCACAACAGTCCCAACAGGACACACTCTTCAGCACATTTATATATATATCCATCAATCGTGCCTTAAATACAGTTAGCATCACTTGAAAGCTGCACTGGTAAAGGTTTTCAATGGGAAGGGTCAGAAAATACTGGTGTCTCCAGTACATAAATCCAGTATTGCTGGAAAAGATAAGCTTTTCCCTTTGTGCTGTTCACTGCTGTTGTTTCAGATGGAAACCCTCACCAGGCACAAAGATAAACCAACTCTCCTTGCACTTAAATAATACAAATGATACTCATTTATTAATGACAGATTGGCAGTAACCTGAAACACAAACCCATGTACTTTTAAGTAGTATCTCCTATGCAACCAGGGAATTTTTCAGGACATGAGGAAAGGTTCCAACTATCTGATGGGCTCCAAACTCACATCTGCTCTGGCAGTCTCACCAAAACTGCTGAGTTTAAGAATAAGGCTGCCCACAATAAACTGAAAAATACAGTTATAAGGGAGCCTATTTAATATATCTGATCCCAGGATTTAACAGCTCCATGCAGAGAAGGCTCTGGCTCATCCCAGCAGGCACTTACAGGCGCAGTTCCTCGAAAGACTTGACGGAGTAGAGGGGTGATGTGGGGTCCCTCTGCAGCACCTCCACCTGATTTGTGGTGTCAACCAGGTTACTGCGGATCAGCTTGTTCAGTAAGGACTGGGCAGCTCTGTCCTCTGGGAAAGGAGGTGGAAAACATAAATCCATCAGTCACAGCCTGTTCCAGGTCTTGCTCCCACTGAACTCCTGAGCCAGTTAAAAGGGACAAAATCCCTCCAAATACTGAAATTCTTCATTAGAGTGTTTGGGCTTGAAGAGCCCAAATTTCCTGGATGAGACATCAAGAGATCCCAGAGATTCCCCCATTTAATACCCAGGAACACAAACCAAATGAGCACTGTTCTAATGGGGACTTTAACAGATCCAGATCTCTGCTTATTTAAGAATATTTAGCTTAGCATCTCCCTGGGACAGGGTAATGCCTCCTCAACCCTCATTCTGACATGTGGGCAGACACCTCTTAGGGTTTTATTTTTAAGGAAAGTTTGAGGATAAATGGTACTTTAAAAGATTCCAGAGCTGAAACACAAGGGCTGAGGATAAGGGAGATCCAGAAGAGGTGAAACTGCTGCACTCTGGGGTTTTGCTACTAGATCTGTTTCCTAAAACCACCTTCTGAAAGATTTTGAGCCATTACCCACCTCTGAGCAGCCACTGCATAAACGCAACTTGTTGGTTGCTACAGCAATCCCAGCTCCAGGTTATCCAACTGCTCCTGTATCCAGTCCTGCCTTGAGGATACTGCTATCCCCTTATTTCTCTCCACTCTAATCCAGGAGTCTCCCAAGTTATTACAGGACACAATGCCTTTAAAAAGTATTATGGAGGAAGGACATGTCTTACAATTAAGTCCTTGGGGCAGGATACAAGATCAGCGGTCCTGAGACATAAGGCAGACTTAACTTTAAGTATATATTAAATCAATATAATTATAATTAATAATTATATTAAATTAATTTCCTTGCCAAAGGTTTTTTCAGGAAGGCACTTACCCTTCTCCTCATCCTCCGTCTTCTCCACATTGTCATCTGCCTTGACAACGGCACCTAAATTGGAACAGTTTGGGGGGGCACATGTGAGGTCAGGCCTCAGGGACAGCCCGCATCCCCAGAGCTTTGGAATATGGTGGGAAAAGCTACAAAACAGCTCATTTTCCTGAGGAGAACTGCTCTGCTCCATTGCTGTGCAGAGGAAACCCAGGCTCCAGCTCCAAGTGGAGTTTAGCAACCACATCAAGAGATTTTGCTCACAGAGCTCCCTAAAGACACCAAAATATTAAGTCTGTGCTGCTGCTTAATTTCAGCTCTTCTGGAATTTCATGATTTATCAGGAATTTACTTTGTTAGCAGCGCTCTGAACCCCATGGGGGAACATTCCACCCTTTCCAAGCCCATCTGAGCAGCTGGAACTCACCATTGGCATCTGGTTTGGTTTTTTCATCCTTCAGGTGTAAAGTGCTCAGCTAGAAATGAGAAAAAACACAAAATCAGAGAAATTCAAAGGCTCCTTATATTCTAATTCCAGCCAGGAAAACCTGAGCTTTGGACTTATAAAGTACTGCACAAACCCTGCTCAGCTGGAAGGGATGAAGATACAAAAGGAACTTGATTTCAAGAGTTTTAATACAACTATTTCTAAGCAAGAGTTTTAACAGAAATACAAGTTTTTCTAAGCGGTAATGACAACACAGAGAAGGGGTTGTTTTCTGTCCTGTAGCCTCCACTCCCTACTAGTTCTGCTGATGGAAAATGGGAGAAAATCAGCATTCCAGGATGGAAACAGGATCCATGCACAGTCCTGGCCAACATAAGCTGCCCCAGGAAGAATTTGTTTCGCCACCTGAGATGTGCAGGGAGAGCAGCCCCGAGGGTCTTCCCCACATCCAGGGGCTCAGAGAGTGACCAAGCACAGTGGTTGAGCAGCTCAGGAAAAATAAAAAACTGTTTTTCTGAGGCGCGAAGTTACAGCTTTTAATTAAATAATATGAGAGAAAGAGGGATTTTTTTGGATGCCGGAAGACAGAGCTGAGGCTGGGTGAGTGCCTGAAGCGGTGCAGTGTCCGGATGGAAGGTGAGGGAGACGCCAGGGACGTCTTTGCCCTCTGGATACGCAAAAAATGGATGAAGGCGAAGAAACTGAAAAAATAATGGTAAGTAAAAAAAATTTAAAATTTAGAGTTTTTGCTAATAAAGGAAGAGCCCAAGCCCAGGGACAACCCGATACCCCGGGCCCTCCCTGCCCTCACGGCAGAAAATGGGGCGAAAAAGGGTTTCCGCGATGGCTGTTTTCTGTGAGGAGGTGGCGGGGGCCGCGCGGCCCGGGNTCTGAGGTGGGGGGGAGGTGGACACGGTGTGGGGTGAGGCTGTGAGCTCTGTGTGGTGTGTGGGGCTGTGAGCCTTGTGTGGGGTGAGGCTGTGAGCCCTGTGTGCTCTGTGGGGCTGTGAGCCCTGTGTGCTCTGTGGGGCTGTGATCCCTGTGTGGTGTGGGGCTGTGACCCCTGTGGGGCTGTGAGCGCTGTGTGCTCTGTGGGGCTGTGAGCCCTTTGTGGGGTGAGGCTGTGAGCCCTGTGTGCTCTGTGGGGCTGTTGACCCCTGTGTGGTGTGGGGCTGTTGACCCCTGTGTGGTGTGGGGCTGTGAGCCCTGTGTGGTGTGGGGCTGTGAGCCCTG
>VZTH01002200.1:144197-186437 GCA_013397815.1 Aleadryas rufinucha
GTGTGGGGCTGTGAGCCCTGCGTGGGGTGAGGCTGTGAGCCCTGTGTGCTCTGTGGGGCTGTGACCCCTGTGGTGTGGGGCTGTGACCCCTGTGTGGTGTGGGGCTGGGCAGTCAGGTCCCCTGTATGTTGAGGGGGCCTGCAGTTGGGGGCCTGCTACCCTGAATGCTGTGGGGCTGAGATCAGGACCCCTGAATGATGTAGGGGTCTGGGGTCAGCCTGTGTCTCACAGGATGTGGGGCTCCATCCCCTGTGTGATGTGGCCCTCCCTGGGGGTCAGGCCCCCCATCTGGTGTGGGACTGGGGCTGTGCCCCCTGGCTGGTTTGGGGCTGGGGTCAGGCCCTGCCGTGCTATCTGGTGTGGGGCTGTCTGCCCCCCTGTTTGGTGTGAGGCTGGAGCTTCTGTTTCCCGTGGAATGGAGTCTCTTTGGGATCCAGGGCTGGGGGAAAATCACACAGACACTGACATTTGTGAGGGAACTGCAGCTCCGTCTCTGGAACAGGGATGGAGGTGAAAACAAGGTTGTAGGATGAGTCACAGAGGTGTAGAAGTGGCAGGAGCTGAAGAGTCATTTCTGTCCTGTCTCCTGCTGTAGGGCAGGAGCTGGCTTAGGCCCGGTATCAAACCTGTTCTTTAAAGGTCCTGGAATAAAGAGGAGTAAAAGGGAAAGTAGAAATGAAAGAAGTGTGGGAAGAGCCTGTGGGATTTCCTCACTGGGCTGCTGTTCCCTTCCTTGAGCCTTGTTTGAAAGAGCAGCTCTCGAGGAGGGTCTGAATTTGTGTTTTCATTCCTTGCAGCAGAACCAGTAAAATGGCCAAGCCTTCAGGCATCAGCCACAAGTTCCCAAACCAAGGATTATTTCCCTATCTCAATATTCTCCCTCCCCTTTAACGGAGACACTTCATTTGTTCCCTCAGCCTAAAACTTCCATCTGAGCTGTTATTTCTTTCTGTGCTGAGAAATCTTACCCCAGGCAGGGCTGGACCCTTCACTATTGCTCCTCACACCAGCTGTGGTTGGTTTTTTCCTTAAAACTAAACCCCATCATTATCAAATATTATCATCTGATGCTTTTCCATCTAATTCAGTTTCCTGCTTGGAGGTGGTAGCCCCATGTCCCTCAATCTGTTGGGATCCCTCCGCAGCCCCACACCTGAATTTTGGGGCCGGCAGCTTTATTTGTGGAGGTGACATCATGGCTTTTTCTTCCATGGCAACAGGAGGATGCTGAACACAGGAGCTGAACACGAGATTTTCAATGGGAAAAGAGCAGGCAGCCAAAGGCAAGTCTGAGACATTAATTAGTTAATTAGGGTAAAAATAAAGATAAATGTGGGAAGTCCCAGAGGCTGACAGGCTCGTGCTTCCCAATCTAATGTTTTCTTGCAGACACGCCTCCCATAAATTTATTTAATTGGGATTAATCCCATTTTAGAGGGGAAAACAGAGGCACTGAGAAGAAGACAACTGTGGTCAGGCAACATTGGCTGGGGTCAGATCCTTCCTTTCTGCTCCTTGACCTTGGCTGCAATAATTCCTTGGGATTTTCGGGGCTGTGAAGCCTGGCAGTGAGGTGTGACTGTGGTGGGTGTTTCTCTGTTCTATCCATGAGGAAGGACTTTTCTCCTCAGTCTCTGGAGCAGGGATGGGCTCCTGGAGGTGTGGGGTTTCTGTGGGTTCTGTGCAGGGTCCTTGATTTTGCTGGAGACTCTGCTGTCATATAATTACATATTTATTCATTTAAACATGAGATAAATATTCAGATTAATTAAATAAATGCTTAATTCCCCTCACCAGCAGACTTTGGCTGTGCTGGAATGAGAGATCTCGCAATGGTGGAGGTTGGACGGTGGAATTTCATTGGAATTATCTGCAGTCCTTACACACCAAACAGGCCAGAGTCTTCCTTGCCCACACACAAACCTGCTGCAAGGAGGAAGAAGAAGAAAAGGAGGAGAAGAAGGAGGAGGAGGAGGAAGAGGAGGAGGCAGACCCTGCCCAGCCCTGTGTCACCACTTTTTATCATCACCATCTCTCAAAAGGGTGATCATTTGTTTCTTCAGAGCATTCCAGGCCGGGGAAAATGGCATTTACATACAGAGCACACATGGAGATCATGGGAAGTGCTCGTTGCTGTCCATCCAGCAGGAGATTTGGTTCAGTATTGGTTTGTTTCCTGTTCTTTTTGTCAGTTTTGACCCCTGTCTGAATCTCCCAGCACAAGAGCACTGCACTTGCACACTCGAGCTGGATAATGAGCCTGGAAAGCCTGTCCTGTGCTTGGCCAGTCCCAGAATCCACCCAGGCATGAACCAGGACTGGAAATACTCCCCTGTGGTGGTTAGAGATGCTGCTGTTGCCTGGCCCCAGGTGGGTAAAGCCACAAGCTTAGAGATGGCACTTGGGTGACCTCAAATGCTATTTTTAGCTTGTCCCCTCCCCAGTTTTGCCTCATTTATACCCATCCAATTCCCCACTGCTGCTCTCTGGGAGGCACTGGCCCTTGTGAATGGTGCAGTGTCCTGGGCAAAGCCAACCTGGAGAAGATGAGGAGGAACAAACACTGCCTGTGAACTGTTTTGGGCAGCACTTTTGAACACCTCATTGATGCCCGTGGTGATGCAGCTTCACCATCAGCACTAAATATTAATTCCCACCAAAACAACTCCATGTGTGTCCTCCTGGAGTCTCCCACTTGCCTCATGCTCCATGTCAGATGCTGCTTTATCTTCTAAACAAATACCCCGCTGCTACCACATTTGTTGGTTTGAATCCCAGGATTTCTCCTGACATATGCTATTTTCTTCCTAGAAGCCACAAGCCATGGTAAACAAACATTTACAGGCGCTGGGAACACGGGACATGGGTTTCTCCGCGGCTGACTTATTTGTCTGGGAAGAACCATAAATTCTGGAGGTTCAGGGCTGAAGTCAGCCCTGGGAGCTGGGCTTAGGAAAAAATTCTTGAACAGGCATTTGTTTGTGGAGTTTCTTGCCATCTCCTCTAAAGCATATTGTTCTTGGGGAACAAGATGGATCATTGGGGATGCCACATGTCTGGTCATCCCGATCCTACGGCATGGATGTGTCCTTGGAGAGCAGGGGGAGAAGGAGGAGCTTTACCCTCTGTATGCTCCGACCCAGGCTCCGTGTCCAGCTCTGCTTTGGGACAATATCTTAGTCTGTGCCCCTCCAGCTGCCTCAATTTCCCCTTTCTACAAGTTGTTTTTCTGGGTTTAAGTTGCTCAGGGCAGAGGCTGTATCCCACCAAGGACATCCCTCAGTGACAGCATTGCTCCCATGGGGAGGCTCCTTCTAGACCCCTATGGATGGGGGCTGTGGTTGAGGGGCTTTGGGTGTTCCTAGGGAGGAGAGGGTGGATAAGCTGAGATGGGAATGGGGACAACGGCAAGGGTGGGAGAGAGATCCAGCCTAGGGCTGCAGAGGAGGCCAGTGAGGGGTGATGCATCCTGATTTTTGGGGGCTTTAGGGTGCTTTCCTTCCTTTAAAAGAGGAAGGGAATGACAGAGGTGAATGCGGTGGGTTCTTCCCCTCCCTGCAGCTGCTGCGGAAAATCCCGGGGAGACAAATCATGGGGATGGGTAAGGGGAGTTCCCAGCCTGTTTTTTCCACCAGCCTGCCCAGCTCGGGGGCATCTCCTCCGCCCGGGTGGGCTTCGCCACTCGCCCTTTCCCTCCCCTGCAGCCCCCGGGCGCAGGAGGGGAGCGAGGGGAGGGGGAACCGCCAGAGTGTTCGGGGGGATTGTCATGGTTACCTTCCTGGCAAAACAAATGGCTCCAGTGGGTGATGATGATGATGGTGATGGTCACCCAGACAGCTCCGGACACTTTGAGACAGCGGTGGGAGGCGAGAGACCCACCCTGGGGAGACAGAAGCCCCCCCTCCCAGGGGAGCCAGACACCCTCCCGGCTTCGGGCAGAGCCTCCCCGCCGGGGCACATGTTGCTGCAGCCGGTTCGGTAAGACCCTTCCTCCCCCCTCCCCCGGGACCCCCAGACTCCCTGGTTTCCCCCAGCCCCGCTGCCCGGTGGGGAGGGTCCGGGGGGTGATGCCACCGGTTGCTGAGGTGGCTGGTGGTGCAGCGCTCCCCCACCCCAAGCCCCGGCGCTTGCTCCTCTCCCTCTCTCCCTCCCTTTCCCTCTCTCCTCATCTCCCTCTCTCCCTGTCTTCCAGAGACAAAAGCGCTCCGCAGCTGTGCCTGTCGCCTTCGGGATTCCTCCTGCCCCCCAGCCCAGCCGCAGAGGGGCTGGAAGAGTGGGTGAAGTTGCTCCAACCCCTCCATCCCCTTCTTCCTTCTCCTCCTCCTCTCTCCCAGGAAAGGTAAGAAAAGCAGTGGCTACTCTCCAGTTGCTCCTGCACCTTTTTAACTCCGCAGGGGTGGGTGTGAGGGGTGTGTGTGTGTCACTTCCCAAGGCTGTGCACGATCCCAGCACAAAGCCGTTCACTGAAGAGATCCCTGTCATAATATTTCTGCAGGCACAAGCCCACACTTAGCAAGCTGCTTCTTCCCAGCCTTGCCTTTTCCCAGCTGGATGGTGAGTCCCGGAACATCCCATCCCTCCCCAAAAATTGTACAGACATTAGTAGTGACTGTGTCTGTTTCCGTGCAGGCAGAGGACAGGGATGGATGGGGGGATGGTGCTGGGGGTGATGGGCTGTTGCTGTCCTGGGCAGCCAAGTGGGAGAACCCGTGAGTGGACACACTGTTTGGGGAAGGAGAAGTGACCTTGGCAGGGTGAGGGGGGCTGATCCCCCTGGTAAGGATCAAAACACTGAGACCTGGCTGGAATCCACCACGCTGGCTGGGGCAGGGCAGGACAGGGGTGGATGGAGAAGGGCTGTGCTGCTCCTGGGGGCCCTGTGTGTCTCCCTGGATCTGGATGCATCCCAAGCAGGAAGCAGGCTACCTGGCGGGTTTAGCCCAGCTGAGGGGTGTCTGGGCCAACACCCCCTCTCTGGCTCAGCCCCGGGATCTTCCCCCCAGCTGTGAGCCCAGCAAGGTGGGGGTTAACTAAGCCCTGTGTCAGAAATGTGTGATTAACAGCTCTGAGAAAGGAGCTTGGGACATGAATCCAGGTCCTTGAGACCCAACTCTGGGGCTAGGCTGGTGGTCCAAGACCTGCCAGGGGTATGGCTGACAGCCCCCAAAATCTGTCTCTGCCAGGGCTGTCAGTCGCGTCCCAGCCTGGCACTGCGTCACCTCAGGGAGGGGGACCTGGTTGCTTCCCCTGGGCTCTGGCAGGAACAGCTGCTTCCCAACCTTTCCCCAATCTCCATATCTGAGGCCTCAAGATGCCCTTGGGGCCAGCAATCCTTGTCACTGCTGTGGCAGTGGGGGGCCATGTTGTCACCCTTTGGGGGCCTGCAGTGGCTGTTTTCCTGGTTTTCCATCTAGTGGGATACTCCACTTGCAGTTTGAGGCAAGGGGAGGCTGGAGATGGGAGAACAGTTCCTGTAGCTTTTCCTGAGAGTATCCCATAGGTCTGCCATGGTGGATCTATGGCTCTTCCAGATAGGACAGTGCTATGTGTCTCCTTGAAACCCCATTTCCTCCTATTGCTTCCTAGAGATATTTTGGGGGTTGATCCCAGTTTCCTGGCGAGGTTTCAGCCTCGTGCTTTGGGAGAAAGCAGCTGGAGGGGTCCTGCATGTCTCAGTAATGACCTGCAGTGATGTGGATCAGGTAGGTGAAGTCAGGGGTCCCTCAGCAGCATGCCCACATCTGCTCCCTGAGCCCTGCTGCCCCTGAAAACCAGGGAGAATTCCCGAGTGTGACTCTACTTGAGAGCCCTGAAAATTTGGGAAGCGCAAGGCTTCTCCTGTCTTGGATTTGCAAACAGGGGGGAGTTTGCTTCCCCGTGGTGATTGCTCAGGAATGCTGATGGAAGGCTGTGCAGCAGCAGGCATCCTTGGCCAGGTCTGTCCACCTATACATCTCCACAGGGCGCTCCAGCTGTCGTCATCCCGGCGAGCCACTGGATGTCAGTGTTGATTGAGACAGACGACGTGGAAGGAATATTTTACCCAGCTGCAGAAAACCTGGCGTCCTCTGAGCAGTGGGGATGTGCCGCAGGTCTTGCTCGGACCTGGAGGCGAGATCTCCAAGGGAACCCGTTTGTGGCCTGTCAGGGGTGACAGCAGGGCGGGGCAGCGATTCAGCAGCTCAAAAATGCGTCTGACACAAGGTGTGGCACCAGGGCTGGGCTTCGCACGGCTGCCTTCCTGTCCTGGCGGGCTGAAGCAGCCGGGCTGCCCCTGGTATCTGCCCTTCAGGCACCAGGGCCGGGTGGGGCCGGGTCGGGTTTTATCCCAGCTCCTGATTTGGCTCTCCCTGTCCTGTTGTGGGCTGCGGATGCCACAAATCCTGTGGTGTGGTACAGCTGGGACCCCAGCCTGCCCCTGGCAGTCGGGTCCTGCCAGAAGCCAGGCTGTGTGCTCACAGTTTTACTCTATTCCTATTCAATGCATGAAAATACACCTCAGGGGAGCATTATTCTGCCCCTGTCTTTACTCCACGTGCTCAGACAGATTTTTTGAGGGCACATCAGTGCTTAGAGACACAGACGGACACCCAGGAAGCTCCGAGCAGCTCTCCAGGCACCACCCCCCTTTTTCAGGCACATAAACACCTTTTCCCATCCCCTAAAATCCAGCCCCAGCCTCTTGGGAGTGCTGGGACAGGCGCCTGCAGGCCTGTGGAGGGGCTGGAGCCTGTGCTCCGGCTCGCAGCCCTGCCCTCTCTGCGCGTCACGGGGACCGTCCGCAGACGTCGTAGCAGCATCAGCTCCTTCCCCGTCAGTCGGGCACAGGAATTGGCCGAGGGTATTGCCTGGAGTGGGGTGATCACGTTTCCGTGTCTCTCTCCCCTCCGTGGCCAGGAGGAGCAGTGGATTGTCGTGGAAAGAGCGCTTACAAAGGAAGGGGACAAATAAAGATCGATCCAGTCGCAGCGCGGTGTGCCAGGTCCAAAGCGCGGCTGGCCAAGGGACAGTGTCTGTCCCCAGCCCTGAGCTGCTCCCTAGTTGATGGGATTACAGGAGTATTTTGAGGGCTGGAGGTAGTAACCAGTGCTTTCCCTTTTTCCTGGGATGCCAGATGCAGTGTGAGGACGGGAGGCACCTGACCGGATCCGTGGGATGGCCCCGTGCCTGCTGTGTGCGGGAGGCAGGACACGTTTGGTGGCAGTGAGGGGACACGCTGAGGACTGGGTGGGTGTAGGGATGCCCTGTGCAGCATCAAGCTGTTGGTAATTTTTTGGGGATGCAGGGTCCTGCCAGGTCCCATCCTCAGAGTCCAGCCCTGTGACGTGAATGGAGACTGAGTGCACATCCCGGAGCAGCAAAGGCAGGATGGGGAGCAGGCAAGGGGCCGGTGCTGAGCTCCTGGGGGGCACGGGGGAGAGATTCCAGCCTTCCCGCTGCTCTCCCTCACTCCAGCCTCTCCGCTGCTCTCGCTTTCCATGCTGCAGTCACTTGATGGCGTTGGTGACACGAGCTGTGTGGAGCAGCCCCATGGCTCTGCTGGCAGCGTCCCCTATCAAAGGGGTTTTGCTGAGAAGAGCCCTCTGAGTGCTCCCTGTCCTTGTGGGGCCGGTTTTTTGGCCGGCACAGCAGTAAGGGCCGGTTCCAGGCTCCTCTGAGCCACCTCGGAGCTGCAGGAGAGGTGCAACTTTCTTGGCTGGCTCAAACAGGACATGGCACAGGGCTCTGCATCCCACCAAGGGTCCCTTAGTGCATGTCCTGGCCCAAGTGATGCAGAAATCCCTGCTGGCAGAGGGGTTCCCAGGGGAGCTATGTCCCCAATCTCCCATGGGTGCAGGAGATGTGAGGGGTTTGGATCTCACCCATGGCTCTGCCTTAAGTCCCCACTTCCAAGCTGAAGTCACGCTCCTGGAGCCCAAATTCACCCCTCTGGCAGTCCCGTAATGAATTCCTGTTGTGCCGAGCTGGTAGAGAGCTCCTTCCCATTATTTCTTATCTGAGGTAAAATAATTCCCCCTCCTTCCTCCTCCTCCTGGCATTTAATCACTTCCCGATATCTTGATGGCCTCAGCCACATCTCACAGTGAGGGGACCTTCATTATCTCTCCCTGTGCAGGTGAGCTCTTGCCAGCTCCTGACTTTCCAAGCCTTGTTGGCACAGCTGGAGCATCCCAGTGTGGGATGGCATTCCCTGGCTCAGGAAGGACTCCCATTCATCTCCTGACGGTGCGGGGCTGCATCCCCATGGATGCACCCCCGATCTCCCTGGGCAGCTCCTGGCATGAGCGGCAGTTGTGGTGGAAGGAGAGGTGGATTAAAGCAGGAATGGCTGAGGTTTTTGGCCGGGATTCAGGGGCGTGCCTTGGGATTACTGCCCTCCATCATCATCTTCGCTGCTGTTTCCTTTGCTCGGTTTGCCTGTCTGCTCTCCCCCATCCCAGACAGCCCTTCTTGCTCTCCCTGGCTCTCCCTTTTTCCTTTCTTACCGCCATTTTCCAGCCCGAGCACTCATCGAGCTCGTGGCCTTGATGTCTTCCGTGGCATTTGCATATAAAGGTGGGTTTTAATAACGCAGGACTGGTAGGGAATGAGAAACTGATGTATTTCAGTGCTGCTGGCTCCTCCTGGGCCTCGTAAATTACTGCATAAAGCATTGCAGAGCCAGCCAGGGAGAACTGCTGCCTAGCAATTTCTCCCGGTTCCTCAGGGGAGCAGGATGTGGCCCTAAAATCCACCTGAAAGGTCTCTTTTAAAACCCTGAGGCCTGGGGGAGAGGAGCTGGAACGGAGGAAAACCTGCTTAGGGAAAAGAGTTGGAATATAGTTGGCAGAAGGAGTCACTTTGCATCTGAATGTGTCGGCTGAGCACAGGGAGGGATGAGTCAGCCCGCCCAGGAAGGATCTGGAGATGCAGGACAGTGGAGCAGTGGCACCTCCCCGAAATCATCGGGGATGAGGATGGGCAAGGGCATGGGAGGGCAGGAAGATGCCTGGCTCTGCCTGCCTGCTCTTCCTTCCCCAGGATAAAGGAAAACTCTCATGATCATAGTCTTATCCTGGAGAAAGATGTTGTTTTAGAGGATAATGAGGAGAAAGAGGGACAGAAAAAGATGTTAACCTGTTCTGCCCAGACTCCAGCAGTATGGGAGCTGGGGAGTGTGGACCTCCAGGGCTGTCTGTCCCCAGCCAGGGAGGTTTGATCTGAACCTCCTCCCTTGTGCCAGTGGGGATTTGGGCCAAGGGTTTTCCTTGTGTCTTCCCACCCGGGTCTTGCTCCATCTCCATCACTGCAGTCAGTGCACACCCAGGTCTCATCCTGCCCCAGGTCACTCACCTTTCTGTCCTCAGGGCTTCAGAATGAGGTGGCAGAGCCATGCAAACATTTTGGGCACTCGGGGCTCCACATCCATTCCCACCTTTCTCTTTCCAGCTCCCTACCATCACCCACAGACCTGTGGGAAGATGCCAGGGCTGATTAACTGGGTGACCCTCTCCCGGCTGCCCCTCATCGCGTCCGAGGTGACATCCTGCGTCAGCGGCTATGCCTTTGGGATGACAGCCCTGCTCACCTACCACAACCCAGACCCCCAGGCTTTGGAAGGCAAGTTTCAAGGAGTGAAGCTTGGAATGGGAACTTTAAAGCCAGGATATGGCAGTGCTGGGTTTCTGTGCATGTCTTCAACCTTTCGATGCTAGTGGGAAGCACAACCACGTGTATTGTGTCCAAGTCTCCAACTTTTTAGGTGTGAAAAATCCCACAAGTGGGATTTTTTTCCCACTTGGGAAGTGCCAAGAGGGACCTGGCTGGTGGGTCCAGGGAAGTGGTGGGTGTTGCTAACACCCCTCCTGGCTGGCAGGTCTCTTTGTGTACCCCTTGGATGAAGGCACGACTGTCGTGGGCTTCAAGGCGGCCGTGTGCCAGCGCACGGTGACAGTGCAGATCAAAGACAAAGCCAAGATAGATGACACCTACTTCAACAGCTGCAGCCTCCCCCCTGGAAGAGCTGGTGATGGAAGTGGTGAGGGGGTTGAGGGTGTTTTAGGGAATGTGGGGAGAAAAGGAGGGGAAGGGGAGTGGGGAGGTGGCGGGGGGTGGCTGGCTGGTATGTGCTGTGGCTTCTTTTGGGAGGCTGAGGGGTTGTGGTGCTCATGTCCCTGCCAAGTGTCAGTCTTACCCATCTTGGAAAGCACTGCTGCTTCTGGGCAGCCAAAGGAGTGATGCAGGAGCTGGGGCTCTTTAGAGAAAGCTGATGTGTGCAGTGGGGGTGGCTTTGGGTGTTTGATCCAGGGCTGGGGGTTGTGGGAGGCCTGGAAAGGAGCATTTTCCATGGTTGCAATACCTGGCGTGGTCCTCTCTCTGTGCAGGAAGGATCATGATGGATGAGGACTTGGAGAGGATTGTTTTTGTGGCCAACCTGGGCATGATTCCTCCCCTGGAAAGTGTCTCCATCTTCATCAGCACCTCCTCTGAGCTGCAGACACTGCCCAGTGGGGCGGTGAGGGTCCTCCTGCCAGCTGTGTGTGTCCCCAGGGTCCCCCAGCCCAGCCTGGAGAATGCCAGCAGCCTTTCCAGCCACCAGCTCCAAACGTATGGAAAACCACGGGGTGGGCTCTGTCTGGGATTGATCCTGGGGAATGCAGGGCTGCCTGAGCGGGAGCTGCAGGAGGCTGGAGAGTGGCTGCAGGCTTTACCTCCGGCAGCCCTGCAGTTCCTGGGGGGATAGAACATGTTCACAGGGTTTGTTGGGATTTATCTCATCAGCAGGGACAAACACCTCTGCAGATCGGGGAGCCCAGAGCAAGGGAGCAGGTTCTGCCTGGCTCAGCTGCTGGACAGTGAGGCCACCAACCCCTTTGAGTACGAATTCAGCTTCCACCTGGAGATCCGGGGGCCGTGTTTGCTGGCAGGTAGGAGCACTGGGGCTGTCCTGCTGCACAAGGCTGATTTGTCACCTCCCTGAGGCAATGTCCGCACTCCTCCTCCTCAATGCAAATCTGTGTTGGCAACTTAACTGTGCTGGGGTGGATTTACCAGTACAGGGCTGATGCTAACGTGGGCTCCTGTCCTCTGCCACCTTGTCATCTCTTCTCCCTGGTCTCCCCCATCCTCAATCCCTACCGGCACCTCGGTTTCCCCGGGCAGGAGTTGAGAGCCCCACACACGAGATCCGAGCAGACGCCGACCCCTCGGCCCACTCTGCCAAGAGCATCGTGATCACGCTGGCCAACAAACACACCTTTGACAGACCCGTGGAGATCCTCATCCATCCAAGTGGTAGGTGGGCTCTGCTTCCCCTCTGCAGGTCTTGCCCCTTCCTGGGATCCTCATCTGTAGCTCTGGAGACAGCTAGATTAGCGCTGGTTTTGCAAATATTTTCAAGGTTAGGCTTCCCAGGAGGTAATGCTGGCTCCTCTCAGGGTTTTCTGAGCTCCCCAAGCTCACAGATACTTCTGTTTTCCCAGCCGAGGGTGCCTGCATCTCTACCAGACCCAAAGTGTAACCACGGCTGTTCTTCACACAATTCTCTGCATTTCCAGAGCCCCACATGCCCCACGTCTTAATGGAAGAGGGTGACATGACCCCTGCAGAGTACGAACGACACCTGAAGGGGAAGAATGATTTCATTAAAGGCACTAAGAAAGACCCCAGTGCCAAGAAAAAGGTGAGAAACACAAGCTGCAGGTGTTAGCTGAGGCTTTCCATGGACTGGAGCTGAGCTAGAAGATGATTCCTTGTTTCCAGCATCACTGTCTCAGTGAGACCTTCAACATCCTCCCTCAGAGAGGGGCTTGTGTGGAGGAAGAGGGGAAAATTCAGCAGTGCTGCTGATAAACTGAGAATGGAAGGAGCTCTGAGATGGTTATTGTGTGTATAATTAGTGCTAGTCTAGCATAGCATAATTAGAGAGGTGCATTGTGATAGCATTAAGGGTATTATAATTATTGCAATGACATAGAATAAAATATTCTTTTAATTGCTCAGTAAATGTTTACTGTTTCTGGGTAGCTGTCAGAGAGAAAAGTGATTTTCCTTGGAATAATGAGCTGAACTGAAGACAAGGTAGGAGAGACTTCTCTTTGTTCTGCTGAGCAGCAAAGAGAAAAACATCTGCGCTGGGATTTGTGCCTCATCTTCCAGCAGTTCTGAGGGAGTGAGTGACAGCCCAGCACTTTGGTGTATCTGGGATCAGTGGAGAGGAGTGGACAGCTCAGAGCCCTCCGCATTTCCAGGGTGGGCGTCTTCCCCTAAGGGACAGGTTGTGCTTGTGTGGCCACAGCCAGGGCTAACGGTGTCAGCTCCTGTTTTACACAGCCGGGGCTCGCTCTCCTGTGTGCCCAGGGATGCTCATTTCCCCCTAAACTCCTTCTCCACGTGTCTGATCCTGGGTCCCTCTTGGCAGACATCCCGGACCTGCTGCAGGGGTGCCTCCCCGTGCTGCTAAGATTTCTCCTTTCACCAGAGACTTGTCAACCCCCCTCTCCTTCCTTCCCTTTGCCCTCGGCTCTCTCTCGCAGGGCTGAGACTCCGCAGGCGTCTCCTCTAATTGTGTTCAGCGTGTGGCAGGTGGAATGAGATGAAACTCCCACACTACGCCTCGGATGGCTCCCTAATTATTTCTGTGTCTTTAGCATGTCAAATTATTGAAGGGGGGATCATTCTGGAGACATTTCCCCACAGGAAAGCCACCTGTGCCCCAGGAGGACTGGGAAACAACTTCAGGGAGCAGAGAAAATGCCTGGAATATCTAGAGTAGATGATGGGTTGGAATTGCTGCTTCTCAGAGCAGGACACTGGCCACTTCTCGGCTTAAATTAAATTAGCCCAGAAATTTCAGCAGTAAATGATAATTAATTCTCCTCCCTCAGTTTGTTATGCAAAAGGCTTGGATGCTGTCAGCTGCAGGTTGGTGGGGATGGATGCACACCGGAACCAACTTTCCTCGACAAAATCTGATTAGTTTACTGTAATTGGATAATGGGTGAAGGGGAATGGAAGGGAGGTGAGGAGATGTTTTCTTTCCTGGCTGACCTGTAGCAGCACCTCTGAAGCTGTTTACTGAAGATTTGCCTAAAATTCCCTCCAGAGTCAGTGAGAAATCCCAGAATGTGGGCTCATCCTGATCCCACAGGAAATTTATGTCATGGATACCCGAGAGCATTCCAGGGAGTTCTGTGGATAGGTCCAGGGCCACAATTCAGTCTTTGGACCGAGGCAGCAAGGAACACTCTAGTCTGGAATGTGATAAACTGGAAAAGTTAAACAAAATAATGTCATATGGCTGGAGGGAAATGGAAATGGAAAAAGCCCTTTAATTTCTCAGCAGCTGATTAATTTATGCCCCATAGCATGGAAGAGAAAGGCAAGAGGATGAGTGGGAGCTTGGCTTATTCCTGTGAGTGGGACCTGTCTTTTCTCCTGGTCCAGCAGCCTGAGGAGCTGAAAGCAGAGATCCTCTGTGTATGTGTGTGTGTGTGTGTGTGTGTTGAGCCACAAGGAGTTAGTGAGTTATAGAAAACAAAGGTTGGTCATCAGCTCATAGATTGAGGAATGTGACTCATGGCTGGAGAAAACAAGCCCATTTATCTGGGGTCTGGTTTATTCCTGGTGAAACCAGTGAGAAAAGCAGCCAGAAAGAGGAGAAAAAAGACAAACAAAGCCCCTGAGGATTGAGGTGCTGTTGTGGAGTTGTTTCCACACTCAGACCCAGGGATGGAAGGCCACAGCCAGGCTCATGTGGGGTCCTGGAGCTCCCTCCAAAGCAGCTGAGGCTGTGAACCCGTTACTGCTCGATACACACATAACAGCACATTATAAACCCATCACAAGAGGTTTTTACCAGTTTCATTTTATCCCATTTGTAATGAATACTTGAAATAGAAGGAGTGAAAATGCAGAGAGCCAATGGAGCTGTGTGCAGTGCAGAGACAGATCATGCAGGTTCCTATCGAACCATGGCCGGAGCAGCTGGTTCAGCTTTCCAAAGCCTTTCAATCCCTACAAAGAGAAGTGATAAAAGAAATGGGCAGAAAAAGCAGCAAACCAGAGGTGGCAGGAATGAATTGGAGCAGCAAATGCAGCACATCAAGGGCCGCATCTCACACTTCATTAGTGAGTGACCATGGAGAAAACCTCTGGTGTGCCTCAGTGGGATGCTAAGCTGTGCTAATGAACCAGGTTTTCAGGAAGGATCTAATGAAATGTTTGGAGAATCAGTTTTGCAAGGTGCTGGGTAGGGCCAGGTCTTTTGATTTCTTCTCCAGGCTTTTATCTGAGTGTGCAGTTGCTTCATATAATCCCAGAAGGATAGGACCTTAAAGCTTATCTTGTCCCACCCCCTGCCATGGGCAGGGACACCTTCCACTATCCCAGGCTGCTCCAAGTCCTGTCCAACCTGGCCTTGAACACTTCCAGAGATAGTGAATACTGTGAGTATGGACACAACAGAACACCTGGACATTGGCCTACCCTGGTGTTGTCATCTCTGAGGCCAGAACGAGCAAATCCTGGCCCACAAAAGGCTGTGCACTCACATTTTTACCCCTGCTCTGATTCCCCTCGAATTGAAATGGGGTGGAAAAATGAACCTCTCGAGCTCTCCCCTGCTTTCTTTCAGACGGAAATCATCAGGAAGCGGCTGAACAAGGACATCCCCCACCACCCCGTCATCATGCTCAACTTCTGCCCTGACTTGAGGACTGTGCAGCCAGGCCTCCGGAAAGCCCAGGGAGAGTTTATCTTCCTGGTAGACCGCAGCAGGAGCATGAGTGGTGTGAACATCAACCGTGCCAAGGTACCTGCGGGAGGGGAAGCACCTGCCTGTCAACAGGGATGAATGAGAGAGAGCAGTGGGGGTGCTGAGAGCAGAAGTGTTCATTATCGGGGATGGGGGGGTAATTATGTGCTGTATTTTAGTCATTTCAACTGTGGCATTTGTTCGGTACCTGCAATGAAGGTGCCTCTCTCCCTTTCTCTTCCCCTTCTTCCTATCGGCACATAAAATGCAAAATTATTTTCTTTCCCTCTCTTGCTGGCATGTTTTGTGCATCCCTTTTCCAGTTCTCCCTGTCTCCAGGAGGGCTTTGGGTGATGGCTGCTGAGGGGAAAACTTCCAGGGAGCTCTGAGAGGAGCGGCATGCTGACCATGCATTAGGAGAGGTTTTGCTGATGGGCACCTCTGTGCACCCACAGCAATGATTTAAACATGAGACATCCCTTTTCCAAACACGAACACCAGCAGCCTGGTGGATGGTTATGGGAGTTGTGTCAAGACCTCTAGATAAAAAATAGCATTGTCAGGATATTTTGTGGGTCTGAGATTCCCCCGTCAGATGTGGCTCTTACCCAGCACCAGCCCCAGTGCAGGACCCTGCACTTGGTCTGTTGAACCTCATGAGGTTCCCACGGACTCACTCCTGAGCTTGTCCATCTTCTAGCACATCTCCTTTCCCATCTGTCTCCAGTTTCCATGGGAACTGACGAAGGACAGACACCTTCAGCGACAAGGATGGGGATGCCGGGGAGCCTGCAGACAGCTGCAGCACATCCCCTGGGACAGGGAGGCTGTTCCCAAGGGGAGCAGGATATCTCTGGGGTTGGACCCCCTTCCCCCAGCACCTTTAGGAGCCTGGGAATCTTGTGCCACGGTGGAGTTTTGCTTTCCAACTCACAGCATGGCTGGGTTTGGGCACCACAGTCTCTGCAGCCTCTGTGGAGGCAGGATTGTCCCCTGGGGATGGGGATATGCAGGATCAGAGCCCTTCTCTGAGAGGTCCTGAAATGGAAACCCCATCGCAGGAGGGCTGTAGAAACAGGAAAAAGGCTGTTCCCCTTCAGGAAAAAATATTTTGAGGGAGATAGAGGAGATTTTGGAGGAGATACCTCAAGGCAGAAACCCACTGTTCCTCTCGAGTGTCCCATCCTTGTTTGTCACTTGCAGACACCAAGGACCTTGCAGCAGGGGCTGTTCTGAGAGGGTTTGGGTGGGTTTTGCTTGGTGGAACCCTCTGCATCATCCTTAGCTGGCTGGAAGCATGGCATGACAGGACTCAGAGCTGTGCAGCCTCACGATGCACTCAGGGATGGGATGGAAGGGCCCGTGGGGAGCAGGAGGGCACCTGCCCAAAGCAGCTGGAGTGGAAAATTCAGGGATTTAAATTTCCTGCAGCCAGTTCCTTTCCCACTCTGATGCAGCCAGGGAGAAGAGCCAGGCTGTGATGGTGCTCGCTGGCAAAACTACACTAATAACTGGGAATTGACTTTTCTGGAAGCAAGCATCCCTCCGTATTGAGTTGCCATATAGCTATTGAGTGCAACAGGATCAAGATCAATATTTACCATAAGAAGCAATAAATCTTTCTGCTTGCTGAAACAGCAAGCAGGCATCAGTTGCCCATTTTGGGAAGTGCTTTAAAAGAAATATTTGGAAATTTGTATTTTTTCCCTTGTAATGAGTTCCAAGATGGGATGTCAGCACTGAGATCTGGAAGAGCCAGCATCCCAGGAGCCATCTGGGAGCAGTGGTATAAATATATCCTCGTAGGTTTGAGATAACAGCTTGGATTCAAGTACTCCAGAGCCTGTTAAAGGGCAGCCCTGTTCTTGTACATTATTCCACTGATTTTCAGTGTTCCAGCTCTGTGTTGTTGCTGAGTCTTACAGGCTTTGGGAGCTGGACTGACCTGGCACCACATCCCTGCTGGTCCCAGGCAGGGGGTTCGCTGTGTCCGTCTGTGGTCGCTCGGTCTTTGCCACTGGTAGGACAACTCAAGGAGGCTGTTCTTGCTCGTTTGACCTTGGCAGCTCCTCCATGGGCTGGCTCGAGGGTTTCTGCTGTCCTCGGCAGACTGGCAGGAGTCTGCCTTGATCAGCATTTAAATAGAACTGAGCTGCTCCTGAGCACTTTGCTTTACATTTTGCTTTAAATAAACACTTTGCTTTAAGTGGGCCTCCTCTCCTGCCACATAATTGCTCCTACAAGCTCAAGAGCTCCTTGGGCAGCTCTTGCCCGGTTGCTGCAATCACAAGCTCTGTCTTGGACTTGTCCACGACATCACTGTGACAATTCAAGTTGCTCTTGCCTTATGTAAAGCCCAGGAATAGGCACGTTAGATAACAACCTCTGGTAAAGAAAATAGCTTAAAACTGTCGTCTCCCAGTTATTTTAATTGAAGCCAACTATGAATACAAGAGAATTGGGGATGGGGGAGGCTTTTCCTTTTGTGGAACTTTAAGCTGTTTGTTTATTTTCTACAAGTTTAGGCATTGAGATGCATTGCGTGTCGCACTTCTCAATTTCACACTCTGCTTCTCACCCACCAGCTCTGTGCTGCAGCACTGTGTTGCCAGCAAAAATTGAATCCCTTAAAAACAAACAGAAAAATTTGTTCAGCTCTTTGTTGTCTTTTTTTTTTCCCAAAGACTCCCCATTTTCCTCACTGCTTCGGGTCCCAAATAACATCAGGGGACTTTGAAAAGAGCAGGGTCATATGGAGGCATGGGGAAGAAGCAGTTGGTTTGTTGTTAGATGAAGGTGGGATGGCTCTGGGCAGAGCTTTCACTGGTGACGTTGGGGCAGCCAGGGAGAGTCCAAGTGTGCTGACGTCTGTTTGCTTTCCAACCCTCAGGATGCCCTGTTGGTCATTCTCAAGAGCCTGATGCCAGCATGTCTCTTCAACATCATTGGCTTTGGATCCACCTTCAAGACCCTCTTTCCTGCCAGTCAGGCCTATTGTGAGGTGGGTGAGCTCACAGTCCACAGAGTCACAGACTGGTTTGTGTGGGGAGGGATCTTACATGCCGTGGGCAGGGACATCTTCTGCTATCCCAAGGTGCTCCAAGCCTGGTCCAACCTGGCCAGCCACAGCTTCTCTGGGCAACCTGTGCCAGGGCCTCACCACCCTTATAGTAAATAATTTCCTTCTAAGACCAAATCTAAACCTGCCCTTTTTTAGCTTAAAGCTATTCCCCCTTGTCCTGTCACTCCAGGCGCTTGTCCAAAGTCCTGCTCCAGCTCTCTTGGAGCCCCTTAAGGCACTGGAAGGAGCTTTAAGGTCTCCCCAGAGCCTCCCCTTTTCCAGGATGAACAACCTCAACTCCCTCAGCCTCTCCTGGGGTGCCCCTTGGTGCTTGGAGGGTGCTGGTGCTGATGATTCCACTGCTCCTTTGGGCAGGAGAGCCTGGCCATCGCCTGCCAGAGCATCAGAAGGATCCGGGCTGATATGGGCAGCATCAACCTCTTATCCCCCCTGAAGTGGGTCATCCGCCAGCCCATCCACAGGGGCCACCCCCGGCTGCTCTTCCTGCTCACGGGCGGGGCCATCAGCAACCCTGGGAAGGTTCTGGAGCTGCTGCGGGACCACTCCTGCTCCACCAGGTACGGAAGGCAGCCGGGCTCACCCCTGCGGGGCCAGAAGCCTGGCACAGGCTGGGATGTGCCTCTCTTTGAGCACAGCTCCATCTCACAGACGTCCCCACTTCAGAGACAGAGGCAGGAGAGATTGCTGCTATGAGCCATGGGAGAACCTCAGGGGGTTTGGAACGGATCCCAGAAGTTCAGATGCTTTTTAAACAATCAAAAGCAGGATAATTGAGCTGACAACTTCACAGCTCTCGGCTGATGCTTCCTGCTAGGAGAGATTGACACGCCAACAATCTTCCTTGCTTTTTTTTTAAATTTTTTTTTTAAAGCACATCTGGGGCTGGCCCCAGCTGCTTCCAGGATGGGGCTGTGCAGAATTGAATATGCTGAAAGGGAGCAATGTAAAAAGCAGCTTATTTGTGCATGAGCTCCCAGCCTGGCTCCCCAGCTCTGATCACAGGCTGTTCTGGTTTCTCCTCTGCCTCTTTAAGGGGCACAAAGCATGAGAAAAATGTAAGAAATACTGATTCCTCTTCCATCTCTCAGACTTCGGGGCTTATCAGGGAAGCTGCTCTGTGGGTTTGTAACTGCACGGAGGTCTGATTGCTTCCCAGTGTGGAGGGCATCCCATGATCCCACCCTTCTCTCTTATGGAGCTGTAGTGGAGGATTGAATGCAATCAGAGCTGGAGCGTGGTCTCAGGTGACCCTGGAAGGGAGAGTCCTGGGCATGGCCCATCTTAAAAGAAGATCAGAGCCTTATTTACGAGGGGTGTGAGGCTGGCCTAGGATTTGCAGCCAGCTGGGGATTAAAACCCTCCAAGAGAAAAGCCCCTTGTGCAGATGCAGTTTGCTGCTGAAGGTGCTTTTTCAGCAATCCACTGCCCTGCCCAAATGCCGTATCCCACCCATTCCCATCCTCCTGGCTTCCTGGCACATCCATCCCCACCTAGCACTGCCCTCCCTGCCTGGGCTCCAGCTCCACTTCCAGTCTTCAGCCCAAAACAAATCCTGATTCTCAGATGTGGGAGTTGGGGGAGCAGCCTCGCCTGGCTTGATCCTCCTTCCTTGAGAAAACGTTTATTTTCGTTGCAAGCACAGATAATTACTGGATATTTAGTGCTATTGACCACAGCCAGCAGGGAAAAGAGCTGAACTGAGAGCAAAGCAGCTTGTTTGTGTTTGCAGAGGAGGGGAAGGCTGGCGGTGCTGCTAGGAACCCCTGAGTGTCACTGCTGAAGGCTGGTCTTCAGGGAAGGGGTTTGGGGTCTGCCGAGAGAAGGGGGCTGGTGGTTCATAGAACCCCCAGATGGTTTGGATTGGATTGGAAGGGACCTTAAAGCCCATCTCATTCCACCCTCCTGCCATGGGCAGGGACACCTTCCCCTGTCCCAGGGTGCTCCAAGCCCCGTCCAGCCTGGCCTTGGACACTGGCAGGGATCCAGGGGCAGCCACAGCTTCTCTGGGCACCCTGTGCCAGGGCCCACCCACCCTCACAGGAAAGAATTTCTTCCCAGCATCCCATGTAACCCTGCCCCCTGTCAGTGGGAAGCCATTCCCCCTTGTCTTGCCACTCCACAACCATGTCCCAAGTCCTTCTCCAGCTCTCTTGGAGCCCCTTTAGGTCCCCAACCCTCCTGCCAGCCATCTAAAAGAGGGGTTGCTTTATTCCTCTGGACATAGCAGTGGGATAAAGCCAGAGGGAGTTTCTGTCTGAGGGAGTGTGTGAGCTACGTGGGGGTGGCTTTTCCTTTGGATCCTGATTCTCCCTGTCCCTTTGCAGGTGCTACAGCTTCGGCATCGGGCGAAACGCCTGCAGGAGGCTGGTCCGGGGTCTGGCTGCCATGTCCAGGGGCATCTCCGAGTTCCTGGCAGAGGGCGAGAGGCTGCAGCCCAAGGTACAGCCCCCACTCCCCGGGGGCCACCCCGTGGGGCTTTAACGATGCTCTGGTTCAGCGAGGGGGAGGCCACAGCTCCCAGCGGGTTCATTCCCCATCCTGGCCCTGCCTTCCCAACTCCCCCTCGCAGCAGGTGGGCGAGCGGGAGGGGATGAAAGAGCCTCTCCATGACCGGCTGTCGGAGGGTGTGTCTCCCTCCGCCTGGGGCTGCGGTGCCACGATAGCCGCGATGCAGCAGCTCTGCCTTCAAAGGCAGCTCTGCCTCAGACACGGCGAGGGCAGAGGGACCGGCATCAAAGCAGCCAATTAGTTTTGAAGTCGGGCTCAGCCCTGGCATTGCTCAGGCGAGAAGGACTCGGGGTTGGAGCGGGAGGAATGCGCTGTGATGGCTTTGCTTATTAAGCTGACTTTAAAGCTTCTCCATTCCCTCTCTCCCCATGAAGAGTAAAACTGTGTGCTTCAAATCCAGCATAGGGATGGCTCTGTCCCCTGGTGAATGCATGGAGCCCAGCCTGTTACCTGCTGCATGACTAAACCCAGAGAGAATTGGGTCTTTAACTCCTAAATATCTCCAAAAAGCCAGCTCCTACCTTCTTGATCTCACAAGAAGGAGTTTGGCAACTCCCCCCTCTGCAGGAACCTGGAGCACACAAAAACCTCTCTAAGACAGAACAGCATCAACATTTCTGATGTAAATTAAAAGCAAAGACAGTGAAGAGAGAGGGTTTTTAATACAAGCTATTAATAAGAGCTTTGCAGGCTGTGCAGCTCGGTGCCTTCAGCAGTCTGAGGCATCAATTAATGGCCTTATAAAACACAGCCTGGTGTGTCTTCCCGAGCCTGTGAAAAAGCAGGGAACAATAGGGAATATTTGAGCTGTTCTGCCTCTAAGTCTGGTGTTCAGTTCCCTTGGCATGTAGGGAAGCTCGTGTAGATGGCTCCCTGGGAGGTTTGTCCATGAGGCATTCACGGATATTGGTCTTCTCCACATGTGGAACTGGCAGAGCGTTGCTGATCTCTGGCAGTGGCTTGTGCCAGCAATGAGCTGTTCCAAAAATATCAGTGTGTGAGTGCTGGGCTTGGGACAAGGGCTGGGGCTAGGGCTCAGACCAGTGAAGGCTGACAGCGTTTCCTGGGTGCTGGAGGGGAGCAGGGGATGCTGCCTCACATCAGAGCAAGATCCCTCTGGCCACAAGCTCCCACCTTGCTCTGGGCTGGCAGCGTGTGTGAGATCAGCCCTGTGCTCCATCACTATCTGCTCTTGGGAAAAAATCATGAAGTCATGGAGTCATTTTGGTTGGAAAAGACCTATAGGATCGTCAAGTCCAACCATTAACCCAGCTCTGCCCAGTATAAGTGTGTCAAGGAGATGGGGGTGCTGGGATGGGCATGAGAGTAGACTAAGAGGAAGCAGAGTGTCAGGAGAGGGTAGGAATCAGCTGATGGATTTGTTTGAGGGAATGTTCCCCTTCCCTGCGGCACATGGCACGTGCATCATGGCTCACCCCGTGTCCAACTGGTGTTGAACCTCTCCCCCCTGCACTTTGCAGATGATCAGGTCACTGAAGAAGGCGATGGCGCCGGTCCTGAGCGACGTGTCCGTGGAGTGGGTCTTTCCTGAGAGCACTGAGGTCCTGGTGTCCCCTGTCAGCACCAGCTGCCTGTTCCCCGGTGACCGCCTGGTCAGCTACGGTGTCATCTGCGACACCTCCCCGTACCTCTCCAACCCCAGATCCGTGAGTCCGTGGGGCTGTCCTGGGAGCGGGGGGTGTTGGGGGTGTACATGAGGGTCTCAACTCTGTGCATGGTTAGGAGGTGTCTCCTGCAATCTAACTGTGTCCTTAAGAGAGATGATGGGCAAGAGTTTGGGGGGAAATAGTGGATAAGGGTGCTGGTGCAGCCTGTCTCGGCTGGGAGCCGTGGACGGACACGGTGGTGGGACCTGTTCTCTCTCTGTGTTTCCCCCCAGGACAAGAGGCGGCGGTACAGCATGATGCATTCCCAGGAGTCGGGCAGCTCTGTTTTCTTTCACTCCCAGGAGGAGGGAGCAGGCTTGGAGAGCTGGAACCACTCCAGAGACTCGGAGGGTTCCTGCCCCACCGAGTGCTCCCCCGACCACCTGGGCGTGGGCAGAGATCCCGGAGGAGAGTCGGACACAGACACGGGTGAGAGTTTCCTCTGTACATGCTGGGGGGTGATGCCCCTGTCTCTCTAATCAAGCTCCTGTCACTGCTCCCCCAGTTTTTTTGCCTGATAAATACGTGTCTTCAGCTGCAAAGAGCTGGAGGAGTTTGCAGGAGAGATGACAGATCTCCTGAGGCTTGAGCAAGTCTGTTTGGTTTGGATGTTTTATCCAAACCTGTCAAGAAATCAAGGGAAGCCCTGGTGAGCTGGGTTCCCTGGAGATTTTCAAAGCAGCTTTAGCTTTGGCCACATAATTATTTACAAGCTTCCCAAGCAGTGTGAGGAGGAGTGGAGTGAGCAAATGGGTAGCTCTGCTAGACCATCCCTGTACCTGCAAAGCAACTTCCCAGTCAGGAGAGGGGGGGAATGGATCCAAAGCCCTGTCCTCAGGATGTCACTCCTCTCCACCATGGCTTGGCTGGGTGTTTGTGTCAGCAGCATGTGGCATAAAGCAGCTGGTTGCACCCTGGAGCTGGGGAAACCTCTGTTACTCACGGGATGTTCTTCCCTTTTATTCCAAGAGGAGCTGTGCTGTGCATCCCCTCAAACTTGTCAAAAGCAATGAGAAATCGTGTCTTTCCAAGGCAAATTTTAGTCTTGTTCTGACAGGAGCGTGTCTGCACTAATTAAATTTCATTAGTAAACCCTTTGTCTTCTCCAGGGAGGTTTGGGGAAATGCAGTCAGGCTTTTTTTGGCTGAAAACTCCTCAGACAAAACCTTCCCAACCTGCTCTCTTGACATCCCCAGGAATTTTGAGTGTTCCTATTTCCTTTTGTGGTTTCATTGCTTTGCTTAAAACTTAGCAGGGCTGAGTGTGGCCCCCTGAGCTTTGGCAGGACCCTGGGGAGGGCTCCCTGCCTCCCACCATGAGCCGAGGGGGGTGGTGCTGGCTGATCCTACTCCAGAGTGGAGCCGATCCTCTCTCCCACCATTCAGGAATGGACATGAAGGCTCTGTCCAGGAGACGGGCGTACAGCACCACCCAAATCTCCGACCACGAGCCTCGCAGGAAGGTGCCCACAGCCAGCGATCCCAGCACAGCCCTGGTGAAAAACCCCCTCCGGAAAACCCACCTGCAGGACCTGCAGCAGGTCAGCCCCGAGCCCTGGCAGGTGGATTTCCAGGTAGGTGATCCTTCGAGAGGCTTTGCCTGCAGGTAGAAGCCAGCAAGGAGAAGCAGGAAAATATCAGGCAGATAAGGGCCTGAGGGAAAGGGCCTGACTCACACTAGTCCTAAAATATCGATATAGGTAATAGATGTAGATTGTAGATAATAGATGTAGCTCTGCAGCACATCACAAACACTGGGGAAACGAGCCAAGCAGGGAGCAGAGTGCCATCCTGATATCCCATAGCAGTTCCTCCCCATGGGTGCCTGCTTTTTCCCTGCTTCCCTTCCCCTTAGTGGCCTCTGCTTCACCTTGCTGCTCCTCTGGTCCTTCTTATCTCCCTACAGTTTAGGATTCAAACTCTTCCCATGGCTGTGGCACTTCTGTGCCCAGCAGGGAAAAGAAATTCAGTGCCAAAGCAGATTTCCAGCTGGATCCACAGCCTTATGCAGCATAAGGGATGAGATGTGAACCTGTGTGATGAGACACCTGCTGATCAGGGTTATATCCCCTGCCTGCAGCAGGTGGAATTTGGGCAGATTTTTCAACTGATCTGTGGGAAGGATAGGGATAGTTTTCTGCCATCCTTGGCGTTGCCAGGATGTTCTGCTCTGCAATCAGCATCTGCAGGGCTGGGAGGACCAGCAGCACTTGTGTTCCTATGGAAACTCGGAGCGGGATGTCAGGGACTTTCATTTCCCCTCTGCTGTGGGTTAGAGATCACTGGGTGAGGGGTGGGAGGGGAGATGAGGGGGTGAAGGGGAAGCAGGGCCAGGGCTCCACAGGGAGGGGTGACCTCTGCCCTCAGGCTACAGCACTGAGGATGGTGAACAGCATCAATGACCAAGAACAAGCAGGTTTTAGGGGTACTGGCAACATTCCCTGTATTGGGAAGGTCCCCAGAGCATCCTCCTGCCCTCGGCATGCAGGCAGGGCTGGAACTGACTCCCTCCTGGAGGGCAGTAAATGGTTAACAGCATGCATCCTGCTCTTAATTAAATGCAGCCTGGTTTTGCTATCCCTCCTGCTGCCAGGGCTCCCAGCAGCTCTCCCAGCTCCCAGTCCTGCTGCCAGGGCTTGACATTTCAGGGTGTGAAGCCGAGCCCTCAGCTCATCTCCACGCTTGCTGTGCTGGGAATGAAAGGTCAGCACCAGCCATGGGCAGCTTAAGCCCCCCAGCTCCACTCCCAGCTGGCTTCCTCTGGCTAGGAGGAGAGCTTGGGCAGGAGAAGGAGCAGGTTTGGAATGGAAAGGGTCTGGCAGGATTGTCAATATTAGCTCGGTAAATCACTTCTGGAGCTGCCTGGCTCCCAGTTTTGCCGGTGGTCTCAGAACAACAAAAATTAGGTGGTGGTGGAGGTCACATCCTTGTCTGTCACCCAGAGAAAGTATCCTTCCATCCACCACCTTCTACCACCTCTGCTCTTTGCTGGTGTTGTGCTAGGAATATAGAATCTGTCTGTTTTAGATAGATCTTCCCCACAGCCCTGGGGACAGGGATGAAACCCAGATCTTGCAGAGGGGAGCATCTGTGTGGGATGTGGCACCAGAGGTGCTGAAGTGGGGGATTCATGTCTCCTGAAAGTGGAGAAACAATCTCATTTAAAAAAAAAAGGAAAAAATGATAAAAATTCCTTTCTCCCATCCCCTGCGCCTCTCTCCTTTAGTTACTAAGCAACTGGTCCTTGATCTTTCTGTCTCTCTTCTTTTCTTTGGTTCCCAAGTGAAGTCATTAAAATGTCTGGAGGGATGAAACTCATATTTCACCTTATGCATGTCTGGGGAAGGAGCCCCTGGGGCCAGGGTCCCTTGGGGACATCCTGAGGTCTGGTGGAGGGCTTTGTCTGGGCACGGATCCCAGCCGGGGATGGGCACAGGGAAGGACCTGAGTGATTGCATCCCACGCTGAGGTCGGGCTGGGAGCAGACGGGATCAGAGGGGACAGAGCAGGTCCGTGCCATTGGCTGCAGCTGGATCCAGCCCGAACATCTGCTCTGCTCACAGCCCCTCCCGGCCACCCCACATGGCTCTGCCACCAGGATCCGTGGCGTAGGCGCCCGGCACCCGGCCCTGCTCCAGCGCAGCTGCGTGTCCGTCTGCCACGACGCCAACTCCCCAGCACTGCTGGACGGGCTGCAGGAAGCCCTGGCAAGGGGCTTGGAAGCACCCGATGCTATCACGAGCCTGCGCTCCTCGTCGGACAGCCGGAGCCCCGGGGATCTGGGTAACTGGGAGAGGGGGGGGCACGGCCAGCCTCTGTGCTGGGGTTTGCGGGCATTGCGTCCTGCTCCGTGCCACCGTGTGAAAATTGGGAAAGATTAATTACGGTTTTGCGGTGGCAGTGGAGAATTCAGCTCCCAGGGAGGTGATTAATGATCTGCCTCTCCCCTCTCTACAGAGTCTGCCCAGCATCCGTCCCTCACCTTTGAGACGGAGACCTCCTCCGACTGGGAGCCTCAGGACCTGGATATCGGCACTGCCTGCGGCTCCCCGCGCTCCCCCAGGACCCTCTGCAAGGCAGTGGTGAAGGGGCTGAGGAACAACAAGCCCATGCAGTGGGAAGTCACCTTTGATATCCACCCTCTGTTCCGGGAGCGGGAGAGCCAGGAGGACGGAGACACAGACCTGTGGAGTGAGACCTTCCACCACCTGGCAGCCAAGTCGCTCATCCAGGACTTGGAGCAGCTCGCTGAGAGGGAGTGTGAAATTGAGCACGGTAATGCACAGCTGGCTGCAGGCAGACCCCGCCCAGCCTCGGGAAGCCTTTCCAGCAGTCTCAGCAGCCTCTGGAGTCAAAACAAGAGCTGCTGCTGGTGAAATATTAGGGAATGTCTCACATAGCTCCCAAATAACAGCCCCCTTCAGCTGCCTTGTGCTCTTCTGCTTCTGCAGCCTTGCTGCACATGAATGTTCCTGAGCTCATGCTCCTTCCCACTCCTCAGGAGCAGGAGTTGGGCTTGATAATCCTTGAGGGTCCCTCCTGACTCAGTATGTTCCATGGTTCCCTGACTCCTCTGCTTCATGCATCAGGTAACATGGTTATTTTTAAGGAGTTGGTCACCTGGAGCTGGGAAGTGGCATCAAACTCCAGCAGCAGCCACATCACTGCCCCGGGCCACACGTGTCCCTGGGCTATGTCAGCCCTCTCCCCCATGAAGTGCATCTGGGCTTGCAAAATAAGAGCAGAAGTAGCAGTAGGCAGAGTTTAGAGGGATACAGGGATCCAGCCCCTGCTGGGCATGGATCTCCAAGCATGGAGGTGGGGCTGGGAGCTGGGTGTGAGGGGTGGGCGAGCCCACGGGCCATGGACTTTGACCCCGCTGTCCCTCCCGTGGCAGGGTCTGGGCGGAGGTTCCAGCTCAGCGCTGTCCACACCAGCAAGGCCTGTAATGTCATCAGCAAGTACACAGCCTTCGTGCCCGTGGACCTGAGCACCAGCTCCTACCTGCCCACCCTGGTCCAATACACCCACGCAGGTAAAGTGGGGCTGGCACAGGGGTGGAACCTTGTCCTGGCAGGGAAGGTGTCACTGGGGAACCTCTTTCAGCGCAAACCCTATGAAGCCACGGCCCAGTTCGGCACCAGACCCCTACCCAAGGACATGGCCAAGCTCTTAGTGGAAAGAACCTCTTCCCATGGCCAGGGAAAAGGTCTCCTCTGAGATCTGGATGCCCAGAGATGACCATAGAATTACATAATGTTTTGGGTTGGAAGAGACCTTAAAGCTCATCCCATTCCACCCCCTGCCATGGGCAGGGGCACCTTCCACTATCCCAGGCTGCTCCAAGCCCCATTGAACCTGGCCTTGAACATTTCCATTTCCTCGAGCAGCCACAGCGTCTCTGGGTACCCTGTGCCAGGGCCTCACCACCCTCATATCAAAGAATTTCTTTCCAGTATCCCATGGAAAGCTACTCTCTTCCAGTTTGAAGCCATTCTCCTTGTCCTGTCACTCCAGTTCCTGACCAGGCTCATTCTGTGGTTTCATTGCCATTGTGCGTGTGCCAGTCCCTCTCTAACACTGGCCATTCCCTTCTCTCGTGCCAAGGGGCAACATCCAAGCAAGGCAACCAGAGGAAACAAAAGAGTTCAGGAAACAGAAGGCATTGTGGCTCTTCCCCTGGACGTCCTCAGTCAGCATGTGGCCAGAACAGAGACCACGGATTTTACAGCATGAGTAAGATTCCCTGGGGTTTTATCTCCTTCCTAGTGTTAGAGATCTCAGTGGTTTGGGACATCTTCTGTGGTCTTTTTAATTCTGCGTTCCCCTTTGCATACGGTGCTCACCAGACACGTGTCGGACTGGGGCTCATCTCCTTAAATGGCAAGGAAGCTCCAATTTCCCCCGAAACCCTGAAATCGCAGGTCGTGCTGCTGACAATGCTCCGAAGTTAATTGGCAGCCATGCCGCAGATAACACGAAGGATGAAATGGGTGTAATTAGAGGCAGGGGGGATGTGAGACACTCGCTTGTCACCAAATCCTCTGCTAATGAAGACGAGTTGGATCGGACCTTGTCTGGCACTGTCAGAGCTGCAGCTGAATTAACAGAGCCCCGAAGAAGCTCATTAACCCGATCGTGCCGTGGGAGGGAAGGTGCTGCTTTTGGCTGGGTGCTGTTGCTGATGTGGTTCCTCAGTTGCAGATGCTGAGGAGAGCAGCCCCTCACCCTCCAGCACCCCGTCCTCCTCTGTCTGGGAGCGCTGCCGTGTCCCTGAAGGTAGGGAAAGAGCTGCTGGCACTCGGTGCAGCTGCATCAAGTCCGTGGTTTGGGCTTCTGCTGAGTTTCGGGGAATTTAAAAAAAAATTATGTCCTAAAATTAGGCTTGTGAGCACAGGGCCTGACTCATTCTGAGGTGCAAACGATGGAGCCTGATGTGGCTGTTGGTATAAATCTCCCCCAGGTTCATTTTTAAGAAGTGTGGGAATGTTATTATCCATGTAGGAAAAATGAGGCAAGGGAAGAGGAAGGGTTTTGCCAAAGATTCAGCAGCCAAACAAGCCACCTCGTGTCCCAGAACCTTGACTCTGCTCCCTTTTGCTCCCCTGTAGCACCTTGTTTTACCCCCAGCACTGTGTTTCTCCCCAGGGCCACTCCAGAGCCTGTCTGCTTCTTCTGCACAAGCCCAAAAATCCATTGAGAGGCTCTTTGCTGCCAGGTATGATCCACTCGACCTTCCTCTGACCTCAGCAGGTTTCACCTGCGTGGGTCTGATGTGAACACAAGCCAGGGGCAGAGATGGGACCCCAGGGATAGTGGCTGGAGCTGGGACCAAGCGTGGTGCCAGTGTCTGGGGAGCAGGGATGGTTTTGGAGGGAGGCTGGGTGTCAGGATGAGCACAGAGGTCATGGATACCTTTTCATCCTTTCACAGGCTGACCCTCAATAAAACCAGGCTGCTGGTTCGGGCTGCCAAAGGCTTCATGAGTAAATCTCCAAGCAGAGGGAGTGAAGCCGGCTCCGAGGGTGACAATGAGAGTATGGACTACCTTCCCCTGGTGAGCAGCTCCTCCCTGGCTCTTGTTGGGGTTGTGTGGTCACTGCAGAGGAGCAGAGGAGGATCCCCCTGGATCTTCTTCCTGCTGTCTCTGACAACCATGTCCAGTGACCTGCTCAGAGATGGAGAGCTGTTCCATCCATCCATGCCTTTTTCCTGAGCTACCCACAAGTGGTTGCTGTGCCAGAGCTTCCCTTTGTGCCTGCCACCCCTTGCAGGTGTCCCTGCAGCTGGCCTGCGGTGCCTTTCTCCTGAATTCAGCCTTCTGCGATGCTGTCAACATCCCCATGGAGAAGCTGAAGTGGACATCGCCCTTCGCCTGCCACCGCCTGTCCCTCAGCCCCTCCGGCTCCTACAGCACCAGGAGGAACAGTCCCTCCTTGGAGCACAAAATCCTGAACTCCAGCCAGCAGCTCCTGGTCCCCAGTGGGCAGGGGAAGGGTCCCAGCACTGGAGACATTGCTCAGGGAGCAGTGCTGGAGGACACCGGCCGCCTCCGGCACTTGTCGGGCAGTGCGGCCGAGAGCTTCTGCAGAGCCCTGAAAGCTGAGCAGGAACCGTCCGCCCCGGCCATCACCATCTGCCGCTTCTCCTCCCCGGCCGAGTGCCGGCCCGACAGCGGCCGGGGCTGGGGCACCGACGGCTCCGAGGTCCAGGCTTTGCTCTCCGATGTGGAGCTGCAGCAGCAGACGGAGCCCGAGGGGATGCTGTGGGCCACGGCCGTGGCCCTGGCCTGGCTGGAGCACAGCTCGGCTTCCTACTTCATCGAGTGGGAGCTGGTGGCTGCCAAAGCCAGCCTGTGGCTGAGTGGGCAGGACTTCCCGGAGGCATCCAGCCTGGCCACGGTGAAAGCCGCAGCCCAGCAGCTCTTTGTGCTGCTCCGTCACTGGGATGAAAACCTGGAGTTCAACCTGCTGTGCTACAACCCAGGCAGTGTGTAGAGATGAGGAGGAAGGAGGCTCGGGTGGATTAGTGAGGGCACAGGAGCAGGGATTCATCCTTAAGGAAATGCCTCCAAGGAGCTCAGCTCCTCTGCTGCAGGGATGTGTGTGTTTGTTAGAGCAAACCCTGCAAACAGAGCAGCCTGGGCAAAATCCTGCACTCAGCAGTCGGGAGTTTGCCCTGGGAGGGAACCTATTGCTTCCTGCAGTAGATGCTTTTTATTTTCAACTGGAGCAGCACTTCCAGCTACAGCAGCTCCCTCTGATCCTGGTTTCTTCTGGTTCCCAGCTCAGTTTCCAGAGCAGATCTAGTGGCCTGCTCCACTTGCCCTGTCCTTGCTTAGATGCCTCCTCCCAGCCCTGAATCACTGCCAAGCCCACGCTGCAGCCCCTCAGCCCCAAGTCCCTGCTTTCCTGAGGCTCCTGCCATCTCAGATGGCTTTCAGAGAAGTCAAAGGTCTGGCAACATGCTCGTCTCATGGATCAAAGGAAATCTGGGCTGGGAATGACCATGTGAAGAGCAGCCCTGCTGTCACAGCCAGGAGGATCGAGCCCAGCCACACACGAACAAGCTGGGCCAGTTGGAGGCTGGGACCAAACCCCATCACATCCACATGGTGCTGGGCTCCCTCAGCCCCTCTGCAATCCCAGAAGGAGTTTGTGAGAGCCCTTGCAGCCAACGTGTGCCTTTGGAGCTTCACAGGCAGAGCCAGAGTGCCCAGGACTGAAGGATCAAGTGCCTATAGAGGGAGTTGCACGCCAGTCTCCAGCGTGGCTGCGATGCCCATGGAGCCCATCCAGAACCCACTGCCTTTAGTTCCCTCCCTTAGCCTGTAGCAGCCTTGCCCTGTCCCAGCAGGCTTCTGTCTTGTGTCTGTGTGTCTGGAGGTGAGACAGGAGGGAAACCAGTGCTGGGGACCATGAGTACCCCCCCGGTCTCTGCTCTGGTGTCACCTCTCCAAGATCCCCAGGACCATGAGCACCCCTATGGTCTCTGCTCTCAGTGTCACCTCTCTGGGGTCCCCAGGATCATCCCTCTGGTCTCTGCTCTGGTTTCACCTCCCTTGGGTCTCCAGGAGCTTCCCTCTGGTCTCTGCTCTCAGTGTCAGCTCTCTGGGTTCCGCAGAACCTCGAGCATCCCTCCAGTCTCTGCTTTGATGTCACCTCTCTGAGGTCCCCAGAACTGTGGGCATCCTTCTGGTCTTTGATCTGGTGCCACCCCTCCAGAGTCCCCAAGACCAAAAACATCCCTCTGGTCTCTGCTCTGGTGTCACCTCTCTGGGTCCCCAGTATGGCAATGCTCGGTGATGCTGCAGGTTTGCCAGCCAGGTGCCTCGGCGCAGTCATGTTCTCTGTTGTTGCAGAAGTGTTGTTGTCCCAGTAAATCACAGCCTGCTCTACTTCCCAGTGTGAGTCCTTTGTTTTGGGGTGGGTTCTTGGGTTTCCCCGGGGCCACCCGGCTGACTGGAGCATTGTGTGGCTGTTCAGTAAAATACCCTCAAAAAAACCCCATCATAATTTAGTGTGTGAATTTAGGTGCGGGTTTAGAGGGGATAAGGAGCTTCCTTCAGGTTTTGGGGAGTTTTGTTTTGCAAACCCTGGATTGCACAGCATTTGGTAAGCTGATGGATCCAGGATTTTAAAAACCAGGGGAAGTTGGGTTTAATTATTCTCTGAGGCAGAGATGGAGCTGAGAAATCCTTCTGCTGTCTTACTCTCAACAATTTAACCTGTCACCTAGGTCAGTGCAAGGAAGCAGAAATCCTGCCTTCATCCCACACCTTCCTTAATTAGTGTTGTAATTACAGGTGTTAATAAAGCAGCCATTGTGTTTTCCAGTCCAAAGCAGGACCTAGGAGCTCTGCCATCCCTTATTTTCCCCTTGGCAAGCAAGGACCCCCTCTGATGCCCTCCTGCTTTTGGTGACCTCTGTATATATACCTGCATCACAAAAAATAGACACTTCTGGCCCAATCTCCTCCCTCTGAACTCCATCTCCGGGGATGAAGAGGGTCTCCAAGAAGGGGGGATGGTGTCTCCAGCCCCAACATCTCCGGAGGCCCCCTCAGCACCCTCTTTGCACCCAGGGGGATTTTCACCCCATTAAGTCATCTCCTTAAGGAAGGGCGCTCCGGTGCTGTTGCCGAGGTGACCGCAAGTGCCTTATTAAGAGAAATTAGTTTGAATACAGTTGTCAGCTGTGGCTTAATAAATAACCCCCTTTATGCTGTGTAAATAAATATTTGCACGCAGCGTCCACACGGGGAAGGAGAGATTTCCTAGCCTCCTGCCAAGGGGCGTTTTGGGGAGAGAACTGGCCAAATTAGGGTTACGGCGGGACTCCGCAGAGACCCCTCCGTATCCCCCCCTCCCCCGTCACACCCGCGGTGGGGAGATTTTGCTGCCGAACTTCCCTCCTGCCGGGCCCGCGGCTCCTCCTCCGCAGGGGCTCATTAGCCGGGAACCGGAGGAGCCTTTTCGTGCTTTGAAGGGTTATGAAATCTGAGGGAGAGGGGGAGGACGGGAGAGCTTAAAAAAGAGCCGTCGTGTCCCCCCCCGCCCCACAACCCAGCCATCGCCTGCCGAAGGAAAAGGGCTGGCAGCCGTTCCTGCACAGATTGCGCCTCTGCCCCCGTCCCCCGCCAACCCGCCGCCGACGGGCGGTGCCGCGGGGTGGAGAACTTTGCTAGAAAACGACATTTTAAACAGAATTTGCCGTGTTCGGTGTGCGTGTGTCCCAGTGCTCTGAGGAGACCGGGGGGGCAGAGGCTACGCTGCAGCCACAACCCCCCGGGACCACCCGCAGCGATCCAGGGGCTACTCCCGGTGCTTTTAGCTCCTGATCCCTCCAAATTGATGCAGCACCTACCTGCGGTGCTGGGGAGGGGGTCTGAGCCCACCAAACAAACCCTCACCCCCAAACCCTGAACCAGGGAGCAGCGTGGGGCCGTCTTGTGTTAACTACAAAGTAGTTTTGCTTCGGGCATGTTCTTCCCTTTGATTTTCCCCATCCCAGGACCCCGGCAATGCCGGCGGGGGATGCAGCCGGTTGGTGCCGTGGGCTCCATCACTCCTGAAATAGAGCTCAGGGGCAGCTTTTGGGTGTCGGAGGCATCTGAGTGAAGTCATGTGGATGTTATGCAAGACTTGATGATAGGTTGTAAACAGCTATTAAAGTGATTGACAGCCACGGGACGAAGTTTTGAGGGAGGGGAAGAAAGGGGAAAGATGAGTAATAATGATTAAAATAATTATCAAATCGAGACGTTCCTTAAATTAGGGGAAAGTTTGGTGAGGAGGGAGGAAGATGAAGAAATCACGTTTGAGCACTTCCCTGAGCTGGGGGTTGGGAGGATGGGGCAGATACTGAGCACACAAAGTTTGGAAAGGAGGGTTTTGCGTCCTCAAAACGAGCTAAAAAAGCAATTTCAGCAGAAATTTGGCAGATTTGGGTTCACTGAATGCCACTGGGTGCTGGCGCCCCCAAAACCCAAGGGCTGAGCAGCCCAAGGAGAGCAGCCCGGAGTTAATTAGGAGAAACAAGCAGATTATGGGGAAGACAGCTTCTATTTATATATAAATACTCCAGTAATCAGCAGTGAAGGGCAAGGGAAATCCAATAGAAATATGTGAGTGTTTAAGAAGCTTTTTGAGCAAAACGTTACACAACCAGTTGCATTTTCCTGGGTCTCGCTCCAAGTCCCAAGAAATTAAGGGAAAAAAGAGTGACCCTGAGCAGAAGGAAGGAGAAGGGATTTGTAGAAGCTTCTGCCTATCAGATAAGGGGAATCTTGGGAGCCTAAATGGAGATCCCAAGGGTGCCAGCAGCTCGCTTCAACCCCAAACCCCCCTGCTTTGCACCCAGGCCCAGCGAGCTCCACACCTCCAATGTTAACATGGAAGTGCAGCTATGTACAGGTGGATTTCTCTCGGAAAAAAGATGCCTGGAGCTTTGCTGTGTTCCCAGGGTGGTGCTGTCAGTGGGTGCTGACACGGAGCAGAAATAGCTGCCGACCGCCCCACGATTTCACACATCACCCTCGCTGCCTCCCGCAGCTCTGCTTCACCCCAGCACAGCAGAGACTCTGGGGGGTTTCAGGGGCCCCACATGTGCCCTCTGCTGAGAATCACCTTAATAATGGTTTTTAGTGGCAATCGGAGGGTTGGATGCTCACCTCGGGGCTGGGAGCTCTTTAAGCACCTCAGGTTTGTGTCCTTTTGGGTTGTTTCCCCTCCCGGGGCAGCTGCACTGAGATTTTGTGATTTGTTTTTCCTGAAAGCAATCTAAGGCCCGAGGCTGAGGTTTGGGAGTGGCTCAGAGGAGGGATGGGTGCATACCTGGGGTATCTGACCCTGCCAGTGAGCTGGCTGTCCCAGTGTTCTGCCTTTGGGGTGGCTGCTGTCCCCACAGAACCATTCCCTATATAAAGAAAGAGGATGGAAATTTGTCCCCTTGTCTGCAAGGAAGCAGCATCACTGCCCACGAGTCACTGGTGAGTGTTTGCTTCAGCTCTGGGTGTGCCTGTGGCTTTGCAGTGTGTGTTTTGGGGGTTGTATTTAAATCAGGAGCATCACCCCCTCTTGTGCAATGGCCTTTTCTGGTTTTCTCTTTTTTGTGCCACCTGTAAAGTCACCTTTGCCATGGGAAGTTTGTGCTGGGCTGGGACGCACATGAGTCCTGCAGGTGCTTGTACCCTCTGTGTGCTGCCTCTTCGGGGTGCCTTTTAATTGTTAAAATCATTAAATCTCCTCAAGACACAGATATGATATTGCTCATGTTTAAAAAGCCAAGCTAGAGGTCTGTGGGTTTCTCCGCTCATTAAATTAGAGGATTTCTCGGCTTTTTGTTGTGGCTTTTAATCCTTTCTTTGCACAAGGCAGGAAAACAAGGGGTGTGGGTAGTGAGAGAATGTGGGTTTGTGGGGTGAGAAAGAGCTGGGGTCAAAACATCAGCCCCAGTGCAGCGGGCACAGCACCTGGAAATCCTGGAAAGGAACCCTGTAAAGGATGTAAATCCCTTGGGAAAGGTGACCTGGTTGGGCCTGCAGGTTCTTACAACCCTCTCTGGCCATGTGCTCATCAGCAGCCATGGAGTTGAGCCAGATCCAAAGCACCACAGCAGGTAGAAACAACATGGTTTAGGGGATGAACAACGTGTTTTAGGGCATGAACAACGTGGTTTAGGACATGAATAACATGGTTTAGGGTGAGCTGCCCTGTGCCAAACTACCAGGGGATTGTCCAAAAGTACCCATGGGTGCTGATGTGCTGCTGGTTAAAGGCAGAGCTTATTCCCCCTGGGATGAGGACTGGGAGCCGAGGGCCGATGCTCACCCTCCTGTCCCGCTCTGCAGAGGCTCCCTGGGAGCCCAAGCCCTGCAGGATGTTTCCCCAGCACCAGCTTGGTTAAAAGGCTTCAAAAATGGTCTTCCCTTGAGACTAACCCCAATTCCAGGTCTGGAAGTGGCAGCAGGCAAGTGTTGGATGCCAAAGGCTGGTATGCAGGCTGCTCACTGCCTTTGGGGGTTCTGGCAGCCTTTCTCCAGCTGTTAAGGGTTGAATTCCTTCTATTTTCGGTCTCTCCAACAAGGATGGTGAAGGGATAGGGTCAGTCCTGCTGCAGGGGATTGTGTCACCTCGTTTAGGGGTGGCTGCACGATGCCCTGCTCCAGATCCCACGGGACTCCTGTGGGATATGGACTCTGGCCACGGATCCCATCCCGAGGCGTGGCTTCGGGGCCGTGGTTCCTGCTCACTTTTCCTCTCTCCTTGAGGCTGCACACGCTGCTGCCGCTTATGCAAGCGCCGGGAGCCTTGTGTAACAGTGCCGCGGGCGGGGCACGCCGCGGGGGTGGGGGCGAGGGGCCCGCCGGCATCCGCACGCCCGGAGCATCCCTATCCGGGCTCTCCCTCCGGATCGTTGCCCAGGTGTGCGCTTTCCCAGCGTTCAGGACTGTAGGATGGATGCTTTGGAGTCTCGTGGCTGTTTGCTCCTGGCTAGAGCCAGGGGAGGGTGCAGCAGAGCTCCTGGCTTCTCAGCTGGGCATTAAACTGGGAATGCTCATACACCTGGGGTGGGTTGATGGGATCTGATGGGTTGATGATCACCCCCCGAGCAGGGGTGATGGGATGGGGGGCAGCTCCCCAGTCTCCCTGGAAGGGCTGTCCTGGAGGGTTTGTGTTGGGTCACAGCTCCCAGAGCCCGGCCTCAGCCTTCCCTCACTCCCGAGGCACTGAGGTGCAGAGTGATTTTCTGTACCAAACTATTTTTTGCTGCTCATGGGGTCCCCCTGAGCTCCCTCCTCATTCCTGCTTCCCAGTACCCGCTGCCGATCTGGGGCCGAACCTGTTGCTATGGAAACTGGTTATGTATGCTGAGGATGCTGCCGGGGTGTCATCCTGATCCTGCCTTTTGCCTTTCCTTACCCTGCGGCACAGGGATGGTGCATTAACCTGGGATGAGGCCGGGATCAACCCCGCCCGGAGAATCCTGGGGGGTTAAACACCGTGGGGGGTTAAACCCATCTATCAGGTGCTCCACCCCCGTGTATTTGTCCAGATCCAGTGGGAATAACCCAAGGGCAGCTTTCCTAAGGCACCTCCTCCAAAATCAGCCATCTCTCGCAGTTTTCCATCCCTCTGGGGATGTTGTGGGATGCTGAGGCTTGGAAAAGGTTGGGGCTGGATTGCACCCAGATGGGAACTGAGTCTCGTCCCACCTCCAGCAGCACCCACCACCCCTCCAGTGTTGGTGTCCCGGAATGAGGCTTCACCCTGCCCTGGGCAGGGTCCCCGCTCTGTGCTGGCTTCCCTTGTCTGTGACTGATGGGAGTTGGTGCTTCATGTTTAAAACGATGCTAAGCTGAGAAAATACTAATTAATTAGATCTGGTTGGAAAATCCCAAGTGCTTCCTTGCCATGGCATCAGCAAGAACCTCCTGTGTGTGTGTTTCCCCCTCCAAAAATACATATTTTAAAAAACACTTTAAATGCTTCAAAGGTTCCCAGGCCTGGTTTTTGCAGGATACTGGTGTGTCCAGCCCTTGTGGCACCATCGGGAATTCGGAGGGCTTGAAGGGGCTGCTGCGGGCTGAGCCCCACCACGTGTCTCTTAGTCACGGAGTATTTATTTATATTTGAGCAGGTTTGGAGCAAAAATGGGAAACAGGAGTTGTGGGGGGGACACGAACAGGCTGCACCGGCTGCCCGGGCTGAGTCAGAGCTGGATCAGCCCCATCTCCACACCCGTGACTCACTGCCGGGTATTTTGGAGTGTTGTGTCACATGGCCTGTTTGGGGATTTATTTTTGTGGTTTGGTTATTTTCCTTTATTTTGTTTTATTCCCCCCACCCTGGGAAGGGGCTGATGCTTCGAGCTGTGCACACAAAGCTCCAGGGACTCTGAGATGCTCCCAGTGGCCACTGTGCTCCCTTTTCCCATGGGAAAGGGTGAGCAGGGTGGGGTATCTGCAAAGGAAAGGGCTTGTGCCTTGTGCCTTGTCACATTTATCTCTGCCAAAATTATATACCTAATATTGTATGTATTATATAATACCATCTATATTATATAATATTATATAGCGTTATATAATGTAATACTATATATATTAATAATGGAGATGTTGTAGCATGGAGGGGAGCCCAAATTCCTCTGGTTTCCTTCATATTCCTTCGTGTTCCTGCCATTGCATCACCAGCACGAATTTAACAGGGCAATTGTTATCACAGGCACATCCTTCTGAAACTCAGGGGAGGAATTGTCTTGGAAAAATCTGTGGCAGGGAATCTTCTTCCAAAGCCGGTGAGGCTGGGAACTGGGGCAGCCCTGAGGAGGCAGTGGCCATTCTCACCTGCCCACCAAGGGTCTGAAAATACCCAAATGTGAGGCAGCACAGGCATCCCAACCTCCCAAAAAATAAAATCCCCACTCCCCAAACACTGATGATTTCTCTGGGAAGGCTTTGGCCGGGTGGCAGAGCCTGGTACTGTTCTCAGGTTCGGGTTTTATCTCAGCATCTGCTGCTGCATTTGGCTCCAGCCGGAACTTCTCCCGTTTTTCGGGTGAGGTGTCTCCCACTTGTTATTGTCATGCAACAGTTTGACACCTGGAGCGGTGTGTAAATGAAGATGTCTGATGTTTCCCTCTTAAGTGGGAACTGCTGTTTAGAATATCCTAGAAAATCTTAACTCCAGGCAAAATGAAAATGAGGAGCCTGGGGAGGCAGGCAGCTCCACTCCCAGGCTCCCCGAGGCAGCAGCAGGAGGGATTTAGGGATTTTCTTGCAGAATATTCCCAAGGTAAGGAATGCCACATCATAGGGGTGTCTTCTTGACCCCTCCATAAAATTCCTGGTGAGCCCAGGAAGGATGCCACATGTGGGGCAGCTTTTCCTTGTCCTCTGGAGATGTTTAGCTTGGGACAGGACACCCAGAATTCCTGCTAGTGCTCAGCACGAGTCTGGGCAGCTGAGTGGCTTGACCAGATTTGGGAAAAGTGCCCCTGTTCCCTATGGGGTCCTGGGGTGGGGATGCCCCTGGAGACACCAACAGAGCTCAGGGACAACCCTTCTCTGTGTTTTCTTTCCCCAGTTTTGCTGCCTCTGTGGATTCTATGTATTGTTTTCACCCGGTTTTAGATTTTTGGGTGCCAGTGTATGTCCAGATGTCCTGCCTGAATAAATCAGGCGGGATCACAGAGCCTCAGTGGCCTCTAGTGGCTGTGGGACAAAGATCCCAGGGAAAGGGGACCCACAGCCCCCCAAAGCCCCCAAACAAGCAACACTTGGGGTCCATCGCACCAGAAGTCACTCTTCCCATGGGAAGACCCAAAGGCAAAGGTAAAACCCCCCAAAAACCTCCAAGGCTGTGATTGATGGGGGATCATCCAGCAGGATGGTGCTGCATCCCAAATCCCACTTGGCCAGCCCCGTTCCCTGGCAGGCATGGGTGGAGAGATTTCGGGCAGCCACTGGGTTTTTCTCATTCCTGTGTTAAAAAGCAGTGAAAAAACCCGAGGTTTTAAGGAGGGTAAAATTGCTTTCACGTCTTTTTCCATTTTTAATTTTTCTAAAGCGTATTTTCTGTCTAATGCCACAATATAAAACATGAACCCCATGCAGTGAAAACAGTTGAGAGAATGGATCAAAAAGGGCTTGATACTGTTAAAATGACCATTTCTGTGCCTTCTCCACCAAAGGTTACTAAGGCTGCTTCCTTCTGAGTAATTGTGATTTTTCAACCAGGGAAGAGGGGAGAACTGACCCATTTTATTCCCCAAACTCACGGCATTTGGGGGCAGGATGGAGCATCCCCTCCTGCAGCCCATGCTGTCCCTCCTTGCTCCCCCCACCATGATAAATAAATTACTTTAGGAGTGCTGGCCTAGTTTAACATGCCCTAGTTTTGATGGAGGAGGGGAAAAAAAAAAAGAGAATATTTATTTTGGGCAGTTGCTACATGGGCGTCCTTTTGGGAAGAGCTTTGGGGGACTCACCCGCTCCCCCTGCTTTGCTTTGCCCTGGCTGCAACACACTGCTCTCGATTTTGGGTGGGTTTTTTGTGAATTATTGCCTGGGTCATGTGGGAAATGAGTGGTGGGGACACGGATCCAGCCCCAAAACCGTTGTCCATTGCTCTGAACCCCTCCAGAACTGGCGTCATCCCGGGGGGCTTCCAGAAGCTGATGCCTTAAAGCCCGTGGAAAACGAGCAGCTTTAGAGGTGAATAAAAATACAGCCTGGTTTTGGGTGTAAGTGGTCAGAGTTGGCTTTGCTGCAGGAGCAACGATGTTAACACCTTCCCCCAATGCCAAAATCCCTGGGAAAATGGGATTAAAGCGTGCGTTTGGGCATGGGAGTGGGATTTTGCAAGTGCTCTGGGTGTCACTGGGACCTTTGCACCTCGCTCGTCCCTCCCACATCCCGCTCTTCCCAAGGTGCCAAGTTTCCTCCGGTAAATAAACCTGCAAATGGCTCTTCTCTATACATTTTATTTTTTCTTCCTTTTTTTCCCACCCCTGCCAAAACAAGCAGCCCATATGGGCAGGGTTGGGTGGGGATTTTTGCAGTTTCCATGGGGATTTGGCTCTGGAGCTGCTGGGTGCTGGCTCCTGGGGTTTGGTTTAGGTTTTTTTTTCCCCTCTGGTCCCTGTAACCGGAGCGTGGTGATGGCACCAGGCTCCCTTCCCGGCTCTGGCATCTCCCAGCCAAGGTCACCGGGGAGACCGTAGGCAGCCGCCGCCTGCGTTGGGCCATCTGTTAAATAATGTATGCAATAAACTCCTGCCCCGGGGCCAGCTTAATCCTTAAATCCTCCTTCAGAATATCATTTCCCGGCTGTGCGGGATGCCCGCCTTGGTCTCTTGGGTGCATCTTTCCCCACCGGCCCTCGTGAATCCCTCTCTCCTCGCCCCTCCATCCCACATCCTCCCGTATGCGAGCTCGCTGGGCTCCCCTGCTCCATTATTTATGTGCCATGCATGAAAGATGCATATAAAAGAGCGCTTTATAATTTAGCAGAATCTCCTCTTCTTTCAGCCTCCCTTCCCCCTCTGGCTTCAGGCTTTCTCTGGTTCATTCCCAGCTTCTCCCGGGCATCCAGGTGTTTTGGGGGGGGCTCCCAGGGCTGTGCCTGGGCCCCATCCCCAGAGCACCCATGGATGGGTCTGGGTTTCAGGGTGGTTTAAGCGCTCAGAGGTCTTTTGATGTACGGAAGAAAGTGAGAAATTGGGTTTGGCAGACCCATAGATCAGGTTTTTTACATTAAAAAAGGGCTTTTTGGTAAACTTAATTAACCCGGTGCTGCATCCAGTCCATGGTTTTGTGTCTAAGGAGCTCCCAGGCGCTGCCTCCTTGGCACATGTGGGATGCTTTGCTCCTCTCTGGCTGTGTCTGCTCTCCCAAAGCTCTGGGCTCGTCCCCAGATGCTGGTTGGGGCAAAAACCATTAGTTTGAGGGAAAAAATAATCCCTTCTGGGGGCCATCTCATGCTTTGGAGGTGCAGCATAGAAAATCCTGGGGCCAAAACTGAGTGCACCGAGTCCAACTCACACAGCCGCGACCTCGGAGCTGAACTCGCTGGGGAAAAAATGAAAATAATTGGGGATTTTTCAAGGGAGCAATTTAGCAAAGCTCCTCATCCTACCCTGGATGTGGGAGAGCCTGTGTGGGTTAAAAATGGAGCAATAAGTAGCAAAGGTGGTGGGGAGGGGAGCATTGTGCAGCCTTTGCACCCTGAAAATGGGGTACCAGCTCCCTGTGCCACCCCAAATTAATCCATCTGCCCCCCAGGTCATCCTGTACAAATCCCAGCTCAGCAGTGTCCTGCTTTCAGTGCAATATATGATTTTCTTTGCAATAAAATCCCACCCCTGGACCTGTTTCCCATCTGTGATTATATTCCTACTTGCTGGGCACAAAGGTTGGCTCGTGCCGTTGGTGGCGTGGGCAGAAGGGATAATGGCCTTTTTTAACACCAGGATTTGGGTTTTGGGGGGAAGGGAGGCAATACTGGAATGAAAATGCCCATTTTTCACAGTTTTTCCCATCAGTGAAGGAGAAGCCACCTTTTTTCCCCATCCCCAGCAGCCACTTTCAGGACCCAGTGTTGAATTTTCCCATTAAATTTGTGCCCCTGAAGCGTTTTCCCATCAAACAAAAAAATCCCACAAATAAACATAAATTACAATTAATTATTCAGCACGAACAGGGGTCTGTGCTGGAGAGTGGCGAGGTTTTCCTTAGTTAATTTGGGATTATTTGGGTGGACAGGGAGGGATGCTCACGGCGCTGGGCCCCAGCAGCCCATGGGAAAACACGGCAGATCCGCATTTATACTTTTTTTTTTCTGTTTTGTTTCATTTTCCTTTTTATTCGGACATTGCAGAAATAGCCCTGTGTAGTGGATAAAAGTGCAACATACACAATATTTAAGAAAAGGAGGAAAGAAAAACCTGCCTTGAGGTCTGTCAGTCAATTGCAAACAGAAACAAGAACCAAGCCCGGGCGCCAGAGGCGCTTTTTGTTCCCCCCCCTTTTTTTTCCCCTTTTGTTTTTATGCACGTCATGCAAAATAGTTAAAAAGAAAGATTAGAAAAGAGAAGTCAGAGAAAACCCCACGAGAGATCGACCGAGCCCTAGGAAGAGCAGAAAGCTCCGAGTGCTGCTCGTCTCGGGGAGGGAATCGCTGCCCTCCAGCATCTCCAAGTGTTTGGCACTCTTGTGATTACATTAAATAATTTCTTTTTATATATATA
>VZTH01002201.1:0-43873 GCA_013397815.1 Aleadryas rufinucha
GCCTCCTTTTTATCCCGATTTCCTGGCCCCATTTCCTTCTCTCTTTCCCCATTGGCTGAGGTACTCGAGAGGTACAGACTTCCCAGAACGCCTAATACCTGAGGTTCCCTTCTAATGTATAACCCCCCCTGTATTTTTAGTTCTTATTGAATTTTATTATTTTCCCATTGTTTCTTTCATTTCTCAATATCCAGTTTCATTCATCAGCAGACCTACAGTCTGTTTGTAGAGGCAAATCGTTTTTCCATTCATCAATCAGTGGAATCCTTCCCATTGTTTCATTTTATCTCTCAGTGCTAATTCCATCTACCAGCAGGCCCAGAGCTTGTTTGTAAAGACAATTCTCTCATTCCTTTCAATGTGGAGGGCTGGAAGCTGGCATTTTCCATCCACTGGGCACTCAAGCTGGGTCACAGTCCTTCTGATTTCACCATATTTCAGCAGAAATGCGCCCCTCCTGTGCCTGCCTTTGCCAGAGCTCTGAGTGTATTTTTACCCTATGTGGCTCTCGATGCCCTCAGTGAAATCTAAATTACCTTCAGCTCTTTTCAGACTCCTCCCTTCTTTTTATTTTGTGAGCAGCATCAGAGCCATAACGATTTGCTGGGGGCAAATGCAATGCCTCCAGCAGCATCCCAAAGCCAGCAATTTGCTCTCCAAAGTGACGTGCCCTCGCTCACACAACTCCCTGTGCTGGCTGGCTGCTGTGGAACACAAAGCAGGGAGAGCAGCAGATGCCTGAAACATGAGATGTTCCTCCATGCAGAAGAGAAAGGAGTCAGCTCAGCCTAATCTCTCGCTCCCAGTCACTCACAGCGTGGGCCAGAGTTTGGAGAGCTCAGGTAAACAGTTACCCTGACAATTCGTGTCATTCCAACACCTATAAATGTTTATGGCTTTATTATGTGCACGTGCAAAGAAATCTGTACGCGTTCCGACTTCTTTATTAGTGGCCAAAATTATATCCTGTGGGGTTTTTTTAAGCCCAGACTCCGTCCTGCTGTGACAGGACAATGAGCCACTCTGTGGTGAAATATTTTAGCTTTGAGGAAGAAACGGCTTTTTGCAGATGTAAGTCCCACAGAAATCAATTTAAGTCATTTGTTTCAGCCTCCTCCAAATACCTACACCAAACAAGAAGATTCCAGCTGCGACAAATGTCTCTGGCAGAGGCATAATCCCTCAGTTTGGCAGGTGACAAATTCTCTCTGAGGCAGATTTCTTCTAAATTAGACTTGTTTCCCACATTGTAAAAAACAGAGGTTCCATCCTGCTGATGTAAATTGACTCATCTGTAGATTGATGTGGATCCATCTCCTTTCTTCGCCTCTAAGAACTCAAATCCATCCAATTATTTTCCCAGCAGTTGAGTGAACCACTGTTGCCAACTCTTCCATGGAAGTCTTGGAGACTGGGTTTTTTTATCCCATCTAGCTATCTATTCTGTGCCCATGGAATTGAAGTGCGTGCTAGCACTATGCTTTTTAAGCAGCCAGCTACCTCAAAATTCCTTGAATTAGACTGGCCCAAATACGGCTTCCTGTGGCTACAAACCACACACCAATTTATGTGTTACATACGTACAGACCAATTTGCACTGATGCTTTATTTTAGAATGGCCAGTGTTAGAAATTTATCAGAAGAGGCACCGAGACAGATGGAGCTGGTAAGCCAGACCTGAGACATTTGTCATTAGGCAAAGCATATTCTCACTGGAAGTCAGAGATAATTTCTGGTAAAGCAGTCCAAGGTGCTTTTAATGGCAACACCTTGAATCCATGTCCCTTACACAGTCTATAAAAGCTCTGGACACTGCAGATTGATAACGGATTCTTTGCTTTGGAGCAAGAGAAGTCAGAAATATTTCTAGTAAAGCAGTCCAAGGTGCTTTTAATGGCAACACCTTGAATCCATGTCCCTTACACAGTCTATAAAAGCTCTGGACACTGCAGATTGATAAGGGATTCTTTGCTTTGGAGCCTTTAGAAGAAGGGACAGTGAAATGAATACATATATATACATATATACACATACACACATGCATATATATATATATATATATGTATGTATGTATGTTTCATTTAAGTCAGTTAAAGCGGCGCCTTTGGCCGTGGCTGGGGAGGGGGCGTAGGAACGGAATGGAGGCGGAACGGTCGGGGCGGGCGGCAGTTTCCGGGGAGCGCTGGGGTGCGCGGCGCCGCCCGGAGTGAAGGCGCGTTGCACACAGGAGGGAGCGCATGGAGCCGGCGGCCGGGCCAGGCCGGGGGCACATTTGCCCGGCCCCGGGGGGCGAGCGGGGCACCGACCCGGGCCAGGGCTCCTCCGCGGCCGGGCGGGCCCCGGGGGCACAGGGCAGCTGGTCGGGGGCGGCCGGCGGCAACTGGATCACGACTCACCCCACGGTAGGCCGGGGCGGGGGTCGCGCTCTCCCGCCCGGACCCCGCAGGATTCCCCCCTCGCGGCTCGCGGGGGGCGCGTGGGGGCCCTCCAGGAGGGTTTTGGGGGGAGATGCCAATATAATCTATGATATTGGGTGTGTCGAAGGGGGCTCCGGTCCGTGGGGTGGTTGGGGAATGCCACTGCCGGCAGGGGCGGAGGTTATAAATCATGGAATCTCAGCTGGCAAACGCGAATGCCTTAAACTTCAATTCCGTCTTAATTTTTACCACACCGAAAACATGGAGGTGTTTAATTTGGCCATCGTCTTCTGTTGATGTGCTGCAGCAACAATAGGTAAAGTTACTTACCCCAAAATGGGTAAAATTCCACAAAGCTAGAGTTGTTCCAGAAATAGTTGTGATTCCTCTTGTATTTGTTTATTTTGCTTGCTTTTTTTAAAGTGCTAAAATATGGGGAATGCGGAAAAAGGAGCTTTTGAGGTACTGTCAGAAAACAAGTCCTGCTTTTTGATTGCCTTAAAACTGGTTTGAGATTCCAGTGGCTCTGCTGGCTGTAGAGATGGTGTGTGCATTCTTGGTGTAACCTGTGCTTGCCTTCACCAACGTTCCTCTTTGGGTCTCAGTTCACAGAAATGATGTCACTTGATGTGTCTGACAGCACTCAAGTCTACGCTGCCTTTCTGGTGTACCTGGACCTCTTAGAAGGTAAATCAAGGAAGTGATTGTATCCCAACAGATGTCTTTGCCCTTAGGAGCTGTTAGATTAATTGTTTGCACCGGGACAGGACCTTTCCTACAAAGCCCTTGGCGCCCATTTTTGTGCTGAAAGTCTCTATCCTCTGCCTCCCTGGAGTATGTGCAAAGATGAGGGCCCATTTCATGCAGCAGTTCCAGGTGCAGGTGTTCCAGGGCAAAGGCAGTCAGCATGGGAAAAAAGAGCAAAAGAGGGGTAGGAGAAGGAAAAGAAATGTAGGAAGGTGAAGTGACAGGTTCAGTGATTGAGCTTGTGACAGTCCTCACCTGTAGATTAATGTGAAGTTACTCAGTGATAATGTTTCACCTAAGTCACCATTTAGCAAATGGCTGCTGTGTGCTGGCCTGTTTTCTGCAGGAAAGGGGAGCAATTCCTCTAACAAAGAAGATCATTGGCAAGCGTGGTAGCAGTAATTTATAACCATTGTAGCGATATTATGTAACAATACAGTAATTTATAACAAACTGTAGGTGTTGTGCTTAGGGCCATGGCTTGGTGGAGGACCTGGCAGTGTCAGGTCAGGGGTGGGACTCAATGATCTTAGAGGGCTTTTCCAGCCAAACTGTTCCTGTGAAATCCAGTGTGGTCTTCTGGTGTCTGCTCAGAGTGGAGCACAGTTATGTGATACATAAACTTCTGCCTGGATTCTTCCAAGTTGGCTTTATTGAAAAGGGACTGTGAGTAGGCAGCCAGCCAGCCTAAGAAAAATATTTCACTTTTGCTTGGAGCCTGGTGCTTCTCAAGGTCAGGGAAGGGAGAGATTTTACAGTCCAGAAATTGCTGCGTCTGTTGCTGTTACATCTCTGAAGAAAATGCCTTAATAGTCTTTAAAAGAAGATTCTGTAGTTCTGTGGCAAAACCTTCAGCCTTATCCCTTCAAGCAGGAGGTTAGAACTGTGTAGTACCATTAACCATGCTTTTAGCACCTGCTCCTTCACTGTTCAGGGTGCCAGTGAAGACCAAATTTGGGTTACAGTGCTGCAGATGACTAAAGCTGCATGGTTTTGTCTTCTTTTGCCTTTTGAAGAGGAGCTCTGTCAGCCAGATCCCTGTTCACCGTCCATCAGTGCAGCTCTGGAGCCAGCAGTCTGGTCCTGCTCCGTGGGTTTCTTCAGCAGGATTGCTTTCCAGGAGGGGACTTTGGCAGATGAATGGAGTTTTCCTTTGATGGGAGGGAGGGAAAACAAAACCTTAGATGTTAACTCAAATACCGCATTTGTTATTTGACCGATTCAAACTTGTGTTTTGTGTTCTGCCCCCCTTTTCCCTGACAAACGTTTCTAGGAAGGAACTGGCACGAGGTGCAGCCCGTGGGAGTGGCAGAGCTGCAGCTGGTGTGTTTGCATGCCCGTGCCAGGCAGCAGGAGGGGCTCCAGGTGATGGTGCCGGTGCCTGCACACATCCTGATCAGCCACGAGAGGTGAGGGCTGTGCTCAGAGCTTGTCTCGGGTTTCCACTGACAGAAAATGGGGCACAGATACATTTTACAGGCTGGGGGTGGCTTGGTCAAGAGGGGAAGGAGGAGGAAATAGAGGAATATCAGAGGAAAGCAGCCTCTCAGCCTGCAAGCAGAGTTATTTTGGGTGCTGCAGACGTACAGGCAGCTTGGAATATTAAGGAAATGTCAACTTTGCATCAGTCTCTGCCTCTCCCTGTCTGGAAGGGGTTCTTGGAGGTTAGCTTCCCACAGCAAATGATGCCCACTGATAAACACTTCCTGTTGTCTGGAGTTGTGTATGTGCTAGGGGATAGCAGTGGACAGCAAAGTATGTGTTTGAGAGAAAAGGTTAGAACACAAGACCTTCACAGCTTATGTTTTGAACATTCTTGTGCTGATTTTGTAGTCTGGGAAATGTAGTGATGCTTCCTGAGCTGCTGGACTCGAAAGGACCTAAGAGGAAAGAAATCCTCTCAGAGCTGCCTAAGAATTAGGTTTTTTTATTGTCAAATTTGTGGATAAGCCTTGTGTGGTTTGGTTTGCTTTTGCTTTGAAACTGTAATTTGGCTACTTTGAACAGGAAACTGCTTTTACTTTAGATCTAGAGTCTCACGTGCTTGTGATTTTCAACTTAATTTCCTCACACATGCAAGAGCAATTCTTCAAGCAGAAGACAGCACAGCCATGAATTGGCTACATTACAGATATTTGCAGCCTAGAAAACTTCCACTTCAGTAGTTTTACTGTCTATTTTAACTGGCCCCTAGAGCAGCCTCAGACACACAATATGATTTACTCTCTGATAAAGGCTGCCTTCTCTGACTGGTATTTGCCATGATGACTCTGAAGACCTGAACTATTTCAGCTGCATCATATGGTTGTACATTTTTCAGTTTCTTCTGTTCCCACTCCTGCTAGGAGCTGGCTCAGGGCTGGCTTTACAAATTTTACTGTTTTTTGCTGCTTCTTCTTTCTCTGTAGGCAGCAGCCTGACACAGTGGTAGGTAGCTAATTAATTGCACTTATTAGATGTGCACTTTAGGAGTGATGTTTTTGCTTTTTATTTTGGGTTTTAGAAGTGGCAGATCAATGTCTTGCTCACAGACTTTTGTCATCGTTTTGCTGTTTGTTGGGTGAGAGGGAAGAAAATGATTTGCTAGATATTGATGGGGTTTAGTACTGGTTTTGTGCTGAAAAAAATATTATATTTGCAAGTATTGGTCAATCACTCCTGTGGGCTTGGTGTTACAGAGAAATGTGATGTGATCTCCACAGCAAGCAGATGTGTGTGTGAGTGAAAGGGACATGTGGCAACTCTCAGCTCAGACAAGATTTTAGGTGGGAATAGAAGGCAGCCAGTGAGGATGTGGGATCTTTGAGGAATTCCACCTACGTGCTGAGCTGTTGTGCTTGGTTAATTTAGTGTGTTTCCACCTGGGCTGAAAACTTGGATTCCTGGCATTGGGTCAAGGCCAGGAGCATGTTCTGATTGACTTCTGATGACAGATATTCCACTGCATGCATGTCCTATCTTCTACTGTGTCATTGGAGCTTTTCATGGGGAGCCTCTGCACTTGTTTGTTCTGTGGTGATGCTGTTTGCTCTGCCTCTGGCACCGGAGTGTCTGGAATCCAGTACTGGAAGGATGTGTGGTGGAGAGGCAAAGAGTGAATGCATCACATTGATTAAAAGTACAGTTTGTGACTAGGGTTTGCTGCAGAGCAACTACATAGGGTGTGTTGTCACTGAAATGAGCTGAATCCCAGGCTACAGTGCCAGGTGTGTCCATAGAAGCCTGTATGTGTCCAATATCCATGGGTGTTGTCAGGCTGGGAGGTTGTATTTGTGTACAACACTTGTGTTTGTGGTGTTGAACGTGCATCTGCATTTTGTTCAAAGCAGCACTTTGGGGTTTTGTGTCAGCTGCTAAAAGCAGGGGAGGAGGTATGAGTGCAAGTGAATGCAGCTCACTTAGAGTTGAAAATAAGCCCTTGGAGGGATTTGGGAAGGTGAAAATGTTCTGGAATTTCTGGGCCTGGAATGATAAATAAATGTTCTCTATTTCTGGGCCTGGAATTGTGCTAACTGCAAAAGAAGCCACTAACAGCAGCATTTATGGGCAGCACTTCCTTGTTTAACCAGTAAGGCCTGGGTAGGGTTTGGAAGTGACACCTTGAAATCAGACTTCCATCTTCATTCTGCTCTGTGTTTTTCTTATTGGTGGAAGGAAGAAACTGATTCACTAGAAAAGAATGGATTTTAGTACTATGTATGTGCTAAAAAAGATCTCATATTTGCCAGTATTAGTCAGTCTTGTGGGCTTGGTCTTCTGGAGGAATATAGGGGTGGTTGTCTTCAAATCCACATCAGCCAAGCTCTGCCTTCCCAGGTGTCTCATGAAATTCCCTACTTGGCTGCCACTGAGAAGTGTGTCCTTAAAAGGCCACAGGAAAGTTGCTGTGGAAATTACCAGCAGGACACCTAGGCAAATGACAAATATGAGTGCCCTACAAAAAAATCTATTCAATGTTTTTTAGCCTTTACAAGATTTCATCATGTCCAGTTTGAGCATGACAGTTAAGTGCTGAAGGCAAAAGCTGTTCTGCTTCCTAAGCTCGCTGTCCACTTCTGCAGAGCTGGGTGGAAGCTGCTCATCCAGCCCTGGCAGGGTAGGGCTGCACAGGAACCCACCAAACTACAGAATTATGGGCTCTGAAGCAAAGAGTAAATGATCTTTCACAGTCTTGAGAAGTGGCTTTATGCTCTATATGTTCTTCAGATGAAGATTGCTGAATCTTCTGTGAGCAAAGCCCTGGGGAATACGACGCCATTTCTGTCTGTCTTGGCCCACTCTGACCCACACACAGCTGGCTGAGGCTTGGAGAGCCTCTGAATTCAGCAGGGACTCATGCTTGCAGGAGGAGTTTGTAGGTGCATTGGCTGGGGTGTGTTTGCTGCTCACTACACCTCGGTGCACACCAAGTACCTTGTTGTCAGTACATTCCAGAACTGTGGCTCCCCAGAGTGGAGGAAGCAGTCGAATCCTGCGAGTGCAGCTTCAGAGCTGGCAGAAATGACTTGCATAAACCAAGCTCAGCAAGTTAGGAGAGCTCACAATGTTGACAGCTGGATTTTTTAGATAGCCTAGAAAGCCTTGATCCTTCAAGGACCAGGGAGTTAGGTCCCAGATCTAATAGAATTGGGCGCTGTCTGTCCTAGACAAATAACCCTGTCTAAGCAAAATGTTTCAGATAAGCTGTCAGATTAAATGACATGTCACTGCTCTGTTTGTATTTTGCATGCAAGTGCTGGAAATGAAGGATGAAGTTGCCTGAGGTCTCGGAGACCTGTGAAGTTTGGGAAAGGCTTATTCAGTTAAAATGCTAACTTACTTTAGAAAAAAACAATAAGTAAATGTTTTGTTTTAAAGCTGATAAGCATCCTGAGAAGGAAATCTGAGGACTGGAGTTTACTGTCTTCAAAGTCTGTAGGTTGTGAAATAAATCTTGCTATAAACTGAGAAATCCCATTACTTTAAAGCACTGGAAGTGTGATGTGCATCTTGCATCCTCTTCACAGTTCTGTCAGTAACTCCCTTGCTATAAGCCTAATTTACTCATACAGTAAATCACACATTGAAAATGTAATTAGTGGCTCCTAAATGCAAGCTCTTTATTAGTATTTTTAATTTAATTATTTTAATTTGATGCAGCTCCCACAGCAGAGTTGGTTATGCAGTACTGTGATTGGACATCCAGTAGTAAGTGTGTCCTGTAGAACTTTGCTGAACTTTGCTACCTCCCTTTTGCATGGTTTGTCTTGTTTTCTTCTTGAAGTTCCATGGAAGAAGATCTTTGTATTCCTCAGGGTTTCAATTCCTTCTCCTGATCAGTGTGGCACGTGGTGCTTTATTTGCATTTAATTTTTTCCTTCCATTACAAAAACTGAGTTTCTTCTCAGTTCGTGTGTTTTGGGAACAAATCCCAAGGAATAGTGGTGTGCATTTATACCTTCTCCCAGCCCCACATGCTCCTTCACACATATTTCAAGGCACTGGGTTAATGCTGCTGCCTGCCCTGCAGCAGGGTCTGGAGCAGCATTCCTGATGCTGGGCTGTGCTGAAGTTTGCAGTGCTGGCTGCATCCAAGGAACTGTGCTCCCTGGGGGGTTCCTGTGCCATGGTGCTGACCCAGGCTGGGACAGTGGCACGCTCTGGTGCCTGGGGTAATGATCTCTGCACTGGCACAGAGACCAACTTGTGTGCACTCTGCAGCCCTGCCTGGCGAGCAGGGGAGGGAGCTGTTCAGGCTGGCCAAGCCTGCAAGGAATTATTCATCCAAGTATAAAAGGCAGATTGAAAGCCTTTGGCTTTTATGGGATGGAAGGCAGTAGTTCCATTTCAGCTCAATGGAGCTCTATGCAACCTCCATAAAACTGCTCTGAGCTTGCGAGGCATTGCATGGGATGTGTCTCTGAAATGCTTTTTTGTTCATCACACAACTTGCTGCTTGAATTCTTTCCTATATGATTCTGCCCTTGGCTGGTTTTTGCAGAGTCAGTTGAAACCTCAGGGTCACCAGCTGTACCCCTGGTTCTTTCTTCCAGAGAAAAGGGCAGCGTTATTTTGTTGGGAGCAGATGTTGGTAAACACAGCACAGATTTCTGATGGGTGTTGAGGGCCTGCTTAGTGCAAAATTAAGATGGGGGAAGGATGCAGTATTCCCCTTTGCTCTCTAGATGGATTTGTATGGATTTTCTTGTTTTGTTTTGGGATTTATTTTAAAGATATTAATTGCCACAGTAACAGAAGACCAGGTCAGTTCACTGCCATTATTATTAAGTTTGAATGCAGCAGTAAGGACAGATGCAGGATGACATTGCTAATGCTGTTCCCTTAGCTGCAGTGCTCCTTGCACAATGTTAAGTAAGCTGAACCTGCTCCTATGACTAATTTTTTGGTAGAAAAAAACAATCCCTACTGACTCTGTAGATAACTAGAAAGCCTTTTCTAAGCCCTTTTTCTAATGCAAAGTATTTTAGAAATGCCAGCTCTTTGGATAACAGACTGTTTGAGGTGAAGTCCTTTGCATCTCCTGGAGCATGAGGTGAATGTGAGTTTGCTTCCTGGGTGGAAAATGAGAGCTTTATCCTGCTTGCATTTGGCCTGGTGGGAGCAGGTCTGGATTTGAGTGAACATGCAGGCACCATCAGGTTTTAGAGCTGGGCTTTCAAATTACACAGGAAACTTTGCACTGCATGATGTCCAACAAATGAGAATTCTTTTAAAAAATACTTAGTCTTATTCTACTTACGTGACTTCTATAGAACTTTAGTGTTTCTTGTGGTGTCTGTATTCCCCTAACTTCAGTTATTTTTCTTTCACAATGCCTTTGTTCAAGAGGTGCCTTTTTTGTATGGGATGTCTAAAGCTTCTGTGCTGCCTGTTTTAACATTCCCTGGTTTTTCATCCTGTGGAGAGGAAGAGGAGAGGAAGGAGTAGTTGCAGTAAAATCCACTTTTTTCAAAGCAAATTCATCTTTTATAGTTGTCATCATCTGTATGGTGTAGCAGATTGTACTGGTCATTAAGGAGCTTATTGGTAGCTGTTAACTGGGTAATTTAAATCAGCTGGCTCTGTTGGGGGGTGTAACGACATGGGCTTCTTGCCTGGGACTTCGTTTCCATCACTGACAGCAGCTGTTGTGTGAGATGGGCAGGCTTAAGGGCTGTCTCCCTTGAAATAAAGGCTTCTTGCCTTGTTTAGGATGTCAAACCTGCATTCTTTGAATTTCAGAAGGCCAGCAACACTTCTTGCTTTCTTTATTTTTCCATAGACAGCGTTAGATGCATTAAAAGGATTACAAAATCTATGCTTTTCCTGCAGTATTTCATCTTCCTGCTCGTGGCAGGCAGCAAGTGCAGTGAAATCAGAGGTTCTGTGGCTCCTTTGCAATGTCTGCTGATGCAGAGGAATGTTGTGAGCAGGCTGGACAGAGGCTGCTGGGGATGCCTTCAGGGGAGGAGCGCAAGAGATTGGCATCTGACATAGACTTCCTGAATTCCAAAGCTTATCCCTCTAAAAGATAGCCTCTCACCACTTCGCAGATGTGCTGCAGCGTGTTGTGGCTACTGTGGTATGCATGAATGAGAGCCCTTGTCTTTGGGCTGCCTGTGTGGAGGGAAGGGGGAAGAGGAAAAGGGTGCATTTGCAGTTGTCATTCTTCATCTGTGGACAGCAGAGTTAGTTGTCAGATCATCCTGATGCAATGGCATGTCTTTGTGCTCCTTACATAAATCCTGGAACTCTTGTCTCCTGAAAAGGAAGAAGAAATGCGAAGAAATATCATTAATCTGTTGTCAGGACCTGGCTGCTTTTGGGATCATGGGGCATCTTCGAAGTCCTAGTTGCTAAATGGGGGGAAATAAAGTTTCAGGTGTCTGTGCTTGGCAGTATAAGAAGAAATCGTGAGTATCAGAAATGCAGATCTAAGGCCTCACTGTTCTATCCCTGCCCCTGATAGACTATGGAGAAAACCAGTGACAGCTATTAAAGAAAATAGGAAGGAGCTTCTGCCCTGGCTGACAGGTGAATCCAAGCCTCTGCCTGAGTCTGCTCCCAGATACAGCAATGTCCACACTCAACACAAGTTTGGTTTCTTTGGCTCCCAAAATATCTCTCCTGGGTCGCTGTGCCCTTTAATTTGGTGTTTTGTCATTAATTCTTTATAGCATTCCCAGGAGAAAGAGAGATGAATGTGCACTGTTTCATGGATAGCTCTTTCCTCATGGGGTCTCTGCCAGCAGTCTGGCCTCACCAACTTAGAGCTTTCTCCAGACACTTGGCTGCTGAGGGTGGGGAGGCCCTGGCACAGGGTGCCCACAGAAGCTGTGGCTGCCCCTGGATCCATGGAAGTGTCCAAGGCCAGGCTGGACGAGGCTTGGAGCAGCTTGGGATAGTGGAAGGTCTCCCTGCCCGTGGATGGAATTGGATGAGCTTTAAGGTCCCCTCCAACCCAAATCATTTCATGATTCTGCATGTGACAATTGGATTCTTGCTCTCTGCATGTGTCAGGAAGGACATGTGTAATCTTTTCCCAAGCTCTTGTCCCCTGCCAGGGCTTTGGCAGGACATTGTGGTGCTGGGGGTACCCCTGCAGAGGAGCTGGAAGTGACAGGAGCCGGCGGTGCTGAGCACAGAGTAAGTTACCTGCCAAGTGAACCCGCAGACAGCCTGCTGAGGTGGCAGTGAGCACAGGAGCAGATGTCCCATTGTCTGAAGGGGTCTCTGGCAGTGTCTCTCCTCTGTGGCCAGCACAGTCTCTCTCACCTTATTTGTTGTGTTGTTAGGAACTGTGCTGATGTGGAAGGGCTGGGATGGGGCTTTTCCCAGCTGTGCTGTGTCTGTTGAAGTGACTGTGTTGTGTTGCCTTGCTGTGTGTCTGGGCCAGTGGAATCGGCAGGAGGAAAGGCTCTCCTGAATTTACCAGGCTGGATTATGCACAGCTCAGAGCACAGATGGATCCTTAAGAAGGTCATGGGTTTAACAGCGAGGCTTTCCAGGCTGCTGCTCATTCTCTGCCGCGTTCCATTTGGCTTTTATTAGAGGATCAAAGGGGTTCTGAGGGAAGATGATGATTGAAGTCTGAAAGCTGCTGCCTTTAGAGAGAGCTCTGTTTTCAGCTGCAGTGCCTGGCCTCAGAGCTGCCTGTGCTCTGCTGGGTGAGCACCTTCATGAGGGTGCACAAAGCCAGGACTGGTTTATCCTGGTGCACAGCTGAACTCCCCCTGGAATGTAACCTGTCCCAGCAATCTCAGAGGAGCCCTCTTGCACCTGACCTGTGGGGGAGGGAGGAAGCTCCCTGTAGGAATGTTCTGTGGGAAGTGTTACTGTTCTGTCCCTGGGCACTGCACTCCTTCAGGACTTGCTCCCCAGTCGGACCACGAATCCAGGGACTCCAGGGATCAGTGTTGTCCTGAGCTCTGAACCGAAAAGTAAACTGGCATGTTACTCTTAAAATAAGCTAAACAGGAAAAATTGCATAACTTTGTCTTGAGCTTTTAAGGAAGACATTATTTGTGCTGACTGTCCTGAAGAAGAACATTAGTTTTGTGGCTTCTAGTCTAGACAGGGAGGTAGAGAAACCTGGCTTGTGCTCCTGGGCCTTCCACAGTCTGGCAGAGACCTGTGGCACAGGGACTGGAAGACTTAGCTCTGCAAATGGAACAAGTCTTAATTATTCAGTTCTCCAGTTGAACATCAGCTGTTATTTAATTAGATTTCTTATTTAAGTCTACCGAAAACAGGGCCAGTGGAGATTGCCGTGCTAAGATTATGGTGGATGAGGAATGGCTGAGGCACGTGCACACGAGTGCACCTAAGCAAAGCTTAGAAGCGTGTGTTGAGCCATTTCCAGCAGAGATGTGTGTAACTGAGTCTGTTACTTTCTTTTGTTGCTTGATTACGTGACTTTGGATTTTTATTAGAACAGATATTATGCTCACTTTAGTGAAGACAGGTTTGCAGAGTGAAAACAGGCTGAATAAAAATATCAGTGGTGCCATTCTACCTTTGTGCCATCGTAGGTGGTTGTGGACTCCTTTCTAAGTGGGTTTTTTTTTCCTCCTAGGTTAAGGGAAATACTGAAGAAAGCCTCTCTCCCTCCAGAGGATCCCGACACCCCGCTGTCAGTTACCTTGGCCATAGTTGAGACAGACTCCACAATAGTCTACTATAAAATGACTGATGGCTTTGTAATGCCAGATCCTCCTGATGATACCGAAGATGTAGATAATAAACAGTGGAGGAAGAAAAGAAAGAAACTTTTCAAGTGATTAAGAGGAAACAAAACGTTTCTTGAATGCCTGTGCTCAAACCCAAACAAATGCAGGAACTGATGTATTTGAATAAGTGGTGTGCTAAAGTCTGCCTTGGCATATCAAGGATGTATGTGTTCAGGGGGAACAGAGGCTTGTGCAGCTGCACTTTAATGAAATGCCATTTGAGGTATGAAGTAGGTCATGCTTTGAGACAGATCAGTCCTGACTAATAAATACACTTGGGAAGTGTTTGCAAAGCCTGTATTTCCTCTCTATCTGGTCAGGTACATAACAGAATAAACACATCCTTACCCATACTGTAAATACTGGTTACAGGTAAGTCTGAAGGGCTTCTGGCAGGACTGAAGGGTTTTGTAGTTTACAGAGTATCTTTGTCTTAGCCCTGTCAGAAGTGCTCATGCTGCCCCCCAGGTTACATTTCTGAACGTTGCTTTCTTTCCTCTGCTTTTGTAGAAAAGGCTTTTCCACAGAAATACCTTATTTTAATTTTTTCCCTGCAGAGGAAAACTGATTATAGCAGCACCAGAGGCAACTAAAACACCAAAGTATGTCACCATCTATGCTATAAGTGCACACTAGTTACCTGCTTCAGACACCAACTAGGTTTCTAAAGCCATTGTCATTCCTAGGATTTATTTTATTATGTCTTTGGGACATAGCTTCTGCATATTCAAAGTGATTGCCCAGGAGGTGCTTCAGCTTGGAGTTAAGAGGAAAAAACCTGACTTTTAGTTTCTTCTGCAGGAATTTTCTCTGTCTTTAGCGTGGAGATATTCTCCAGGTTAAACTTGGGGGTTCCTTGGCAATCAAATAGCATCCCAGAGCAGCTTCTTGAGCACAGGATTGTCCGTGTGACAGCCGTGTGGCCAAGGATCACACATTCAGAGGGTGAAGCACGAGCTCTTTTTTTTGCATGGGTAGAAGAATGCGAGAGAATCCAAGAAACCAAGCTGGAAATGAAAGACCATTTAAGCTTTGCTGTCCCCAGGACTAGAGTGGGTGTTTGTATGGCTGTGGAGCTTGATGCTAGTTTGGCCAAATGTGCTGGGAGGCAGAAGGATCCCACAGGGAGTCCTGCACACCCCTGGAGGAGGTGTGTCACTGTCACCTGGAGCTCTGCAGGATGCCTTTACCCCATACAGCCAGGGGAGATACGGCGTCTGTGGGCTTCAGTCATGGGGAAAAACAGTTTTTCTGTGCCCTTCTCAGCATTGCTCCCCTCGTGGAGGAGACCATCATTGTACTTCGGTTCGATGCTGTCCTGCCTTGAAGGGGTCCCTCTGTGCTGACTCCTGCCATGCTGCGTGTGACCTTGATGTTGATATTTCATGGGATCCACAGCTTATCCCAAAAAGCAAGTGTTGCACCTGGCTGGGCTGCCTGCCACCAGGTAAACTGTCCTTGTTACAAGCTGGGAAGTACTTCAGCCCTGCAGGAGAAGAGCTGGTGGTTTGTGTGGAGGAGGCTGTAACAGATGCAGCATGTGGCAGATTTGTTATTTAAGTGACACATGCCTAACCCCAAAAGCAAATTCCTTTGCATTTGCTTCAATTTCTGGGACATACTGCCAGTTTGCAGTTTGCTGCATGACTGGTGCTTGGCTGTACCCTTCATTTTATCATTCCTGTGCACAGAAAGAGGAGTGTAACTTGAGCCTCCTTTTCTGTACACTGCAAACTGCTGACCCAGGCTTCACAAGTCAGGTTGGAGAAACTGTGTCCAAAGGCTTTGATTTCTGTTTCTTGTGTCCCACTGAGAAATGATTATGTGGGCCTTTTTCCAGCCTCCTTAGATTGTGGTGGTTCTTTATTTCTGAGGAAGAAAAAGCACAGAAGAACAAATAATATCCCAGCACTGTTTGTCCCATAGGTATTACAGTGTAAACACGGGGATGTTAAATAAGCTTGGAGCCAGCTGTGCTGCTCCTTTACATTCCACTGAAGTATTTCTCTCTGTCAAGTCAACAACACACAGACTGAAGCCTCTGGTCTTCCAGGCTCTGAATAAAGATGGGAAGAGACTTCCCACAGAAGTGTATCAGTTCAGAGCAGTAGCGCATTAGCATTCCTGAATCCTGGCATCCTGGTGCTGTGCCCAAAGTATTCAAGCATAACTCTGCTTCAAGTGTTTGTGAGACGTCCATGGAAGCGTGAGCCATGACATTGCTGCCAATCCAGCACTTATTTCCCCCCAGAAGATTTTGCAGGCTCCATACTGCTATCTCTTAGAGTGTTTTTAGGTTTTATTTGCCAAGCGCAGCTTGCTGATGTTTTACTGAATGCCCCTGACCAACAGAAGGTGTTTTAAAATCTGGAGAGTATCATTTTGCAGTAGATTGTTGTTCCAAGCCTTTCCTCTCTGCGGAGGGATGTTTGCATTGACGCTTCCCCACCGAGTCAAGAATGACAGAAAAGCAAAGGGCTGCTTTGGCCTGGCTTTGACAGGAGACTCGGCGCCCGCTTACCTAAGGGAGCCTTTGCTTATGCAAACTGTGTCTCCTTGAGGCACTGCTGGCACCATCACCCACCTCTCCTGGGTGCAGCCTGGCTGTTTGCAGGGCACACAGAACATTTTATGCGAAGAAACACATCATGGTGGAGAGGCAGGAGAGCCTTGTCAGGTCCATGAGGAGGAGCTGTGGTTGCCAGCTGTGTGGTTGCCAGGTTGCCAGCAGAGCTCCCAGAGCCCTCCCCGAGCCCACACTGAGCACGGGGGGCTGTTTGGGCAGCAGCTCCTCCTGTGGGAGTCTCCCAGGCCTCCGTGGCTGTGTGTGCTCTGTGGCAGCGCAGGGATCTCTGGCTCAGCATCCCTCTCTGCTTCCCAGGCACACCAGCATGGCAGGGCCAGGTAAAGGGGTGTTGCTTCCACATCCTAAGCAAAATCCCACCCCCTACAAAGTAGCCTTCAGCATCTTTACAAAACCCTTCTGTTTCTCAGAAATCACTGGAAGAAAGACATGGGCTCTTTTAAGCTTTGCTTGAGCTAGGCACGGTTTTGGACAGGTTCTCCTGCTGGGACACAACAGTGAGATACCAATAATATTGCTAAAGCTAAGCCATCTTAATCTTCCTCATTCCTGTCAGCAAAAGCTTTTTTGTTTAATTTAAAACATTTTTTTTTCCTAATAAAGAATCCATATGAATTTATTAATCGTCCCATCGTCCTACTAGTATTGCAGATCTATAGGAATTAGATGTTTAATAGCTTGCCCAGGTAGTTTTCAGGAATCTAAATGCTATCAACTAGCTTGCAAGCCCTGTTCTATGTAAATGGACTACTTGTTAACCTCCTCTAGTCCTCCAGAGACAGGACCCGAGGGCAGGCTGGAGATCAGGGAAAGGTTCTTCCCCCAGAGGGTGCTGGGCACTGCCCAGGCTCCCCAGGGAATGGGCACGGCCCCGAGGCTGCCAGAGCTCCAGGAGCGTTTGGACACCGCTCCCAGGGATGCACAGGGTGGGATTGTTGGGGTGTCCTGAGCCAGGAATTGGACTGGATGATTGATCCCTGTGAATCCCTTCCCACTCAGGATATTTCATGCTTCTTAAAATAGCTGCAGCTGCACCTCATATTTCGGAGTATCCAGGGAGCTGATAGCTTTTCCATTTCATTCCTTCATTTCTCAGATGCTCCCACTGAGACCCCGGATCCCTGCCTGCAGCAGACCTGGCTGAATTAATGATGCTCTGACTCCTGCTCAGCTCCATGCTGGATGCAGTGTTTGCAGCACCTGACAGGCAGAATTCATTGCCTGATGCCTCGTTAGTCATCCTTTGCATCCCCCCCTGGCTACACTTTTCTCCTCGTGTATCTCGTCCGGCCATCAAGCTCTCAATGCCGAGCTAGAATGGCTCTGCTCATCTTTTGCATTGCTTTTCCCCCCTCTTTCTCACTGCTCCAGTAATCTCAGCCAATTTCTTACTATTGTTCACTGCCCTCTTGACCCACATTTCATACCCTTAGTTACCCTCAAATTTATCTTTCCATGCTATCTGGAAACTCCTCATTCTTTCCAAGCTTCCTGTCTTCTGCTGGGGTGCCCAGATGGTCTGTGAAGAGCCATCTATGCCTTTCTCTGCTCTAATCCAGGTACCAACTGATCCTCTCAATTCCACCAGACCAATCCCATTTACCACTAAAAATTTGGGTAAATTGTGAAGCAAAGTCTCGTGAGCCCTGTGCCAATGTCCAGCCAGCATGGAATCATAGACTCACAGAATATCCTGAGCTGGAAAGGACCCACAGGGACCATCCAGTCCAAGCCCTGGCCCTGCACAGACACCCCAACAATCCCACCCTGTGCATCCCTGGGAGCGGTGTCCAAACGCTCCTGGAGCTCTGGCAGCCTCGGGGCCGTGCCCATTCCCTGGGGAGCCTGGGCAGTGCCCAGCACCCTCTGGGGGAAGAACCTTTCCCTGATCTCCAGCCTGACCCTGCCCTGGCCCAGCTCCAGCCATTCCCTGGGTCCTGTCCCTGTCACAGGGAGCAGAGATCAAAAGGCTCTCTCTCCTGGAGAGCGCTGCCTTCACGGGGCACGGTGGCTGTCACCCCCCTTTCCATAATTCCAAACGCCCCCATTAACATCCAGCGTGGATGTTCACTGGGTAAATCCGCCGGCAGAGCTGGCTGGGGCTGCCCGTTGTGTCTGCACCAGAGGGCGCTTGGAGACTGCCAAGCCGGAGTCTTCCTCCTCTGGGAATGCTGGAGCTTTGCAGAACTCCCCTTACACGACTCTCCTGCTTCTGAACAAAAGGAGGGGGGGGAAAACCCTGTCAGCAGAAACACCTGTGATGGCAATTCTTCCTACCTGAAGGAAATGATTTTACTTAAACCTTCCTGGAGAGGGGCTTTGAACAAGGGAATGTAGTGACAGGACAAGGGGAATGGCTTCAAGTTCACAGAGGGCAGGATTAGGTGGGATATTGGGAAGGAACCGTTCCCTGTGAGGATGGGGAGGCCCTGGCTCAGGGTGCCCAGAGAAGCTGTGGCTGCCCCTGGATCCCTGCAAGTGCCCAAGGCCAGGTTGGACAGGGCTTGGAGCACCCTGGGCTAGTGGACGGTGTCCCTGCCCATGGCAGGGGGTGGCACTGGGTGAGCCTTAATGTCCCTTCCAGCCCACACCACTCCGGGATTCTGTGAGGATGATTCAATGAAGCAGCAGCCTGTGTGGAGGCTGTAGGAATGCAGATCCTACAGGGGTACAGATACACCAATTGTTGCCTACTTCTCCATCTATTAGCAGAAACCCAAGATTTTGGGGTGATTCAATCCCTCCTGACCATCTGGATCCTCCATGTCAGATTTTTTCACCCCAGAGCTTGAGGCAGGGTGTGAAGCAAGGGCAGCTTTGCCAAAAGTTACAGCAGAACACCACAAAAGAGTCTTTTAGCCATCCAGCACCTCTCCTCTGCTGCCTGCATGTCTTAGACCCTGCAGTAGCCTCCGAGTGAACAGCCAGCTTGGCAGGCTTCTCGAGACCTGCCCCTCTCCTCACCCATTCTCATTTAATTCCCCCTCATATGATTTAAAATTATATCCTCTGTTGGAAGTTGACCCCAGCACGATGGTAATGCCAGCTGCCCACCCACCTCCTGCCCAGAGCCTTGCAGTGCTCTTAGATTCAGACATGCATGTTTTGAAAGCCTAGAGTAAATATCCAGAGGGAAAATTACAGCTTGAAACTAGCCATAAAAGATCATGTTCTCTATAAAAGGACATAAGATGACATAAATAATACAGTATTGTACAAAAGAAGTGGCCAAGAGAGATGAGAAATACTCGCTGTGCTTTAAAATATGTTACATTCTGCAGGAAATTGTAGGGTGAAAAAAGAAATTGGTCATTCTCCCAGGAAAATCTGATTTACTGAAAAAAAATCAAAACTGAAAGTAGAAGAAGAGTATTGAATCACTTGGATTCCAGCATTTAAAACAGATTGCTTATTTTTCTGAGGGGCAGGTTGCTGCTAGTCAGGCATTTATAATAATCCCTACGAAGGGATGGGCTGAGCTGGTGCCCTGACCAAGGTATTGCTAAATCAAAATTATCCAAACAGTGATTCTAATTATGGGCAAAATGGGTTTAGAAATGAGAGAGTGTGATAGATGAGAAAGTGCTTAGGAGAGAAATAACGAGTCGTAGATATCAAGGGAAGCATCAGGGTGGAAGGAGGTTACTCATGGACTTGTTCAAGGGTTGACCTTGGGTCTGGTATGGTTCATGTCCTAATTGATGGTGTTGGACTAAACCTAAGCACAAAGTCAATGAAGTGGCAAGGCAGCAAAAAGTATGGAAAAATATGGAACTTCTGTGTTGTAAACTTTGGGTTCCAGATTAGGGCAGATGGAAACCAGGCTTTGAACATATTGGCCACGCTCAGCAAAGGGCCACCACACAACAAGGCTGAGAGGATAATTCTAGGACCTCTCAGGCAAAACATTCCCAGCAGAGCTGTGTAGCCCAGCAGGTCCCAGCCCTGAACACGGCACCTGCCAGCCGTGGGCACCCAGGGTCCGTCAGCCCCGCTGGGGCACGGCGGGGGCCCCCAGAAGAGAGGTGTGCAGGACCTGCTGTGGGGTCAGAGCACGGCCAGGGCTGTGCACAGGCATCTGCTCCTGCTCAGAGGTTTCTTCCCCACCCACTCAAACTCAGTTCTCGTGGAAGTGGAGGCACAGGTGTGGGATTGATGCCATGATGCTTTTTTCTTTTTATATATACCCCCTCTATATACTCTTTTGTATAACTTTATGTATTCTTAAGGGCCTTTTAGCCCACATACTTCTCATTCTTCAGGTCTAATAACCAGCACAGAGCCAATATTCCTTANCAACAGGCATCAGTATAACACCACAGTGAGGAACACCAGCTCAGCCGAGGCTCAGCTGGCCCCTCAGCCATCAGAGGGTTACACACACACACAGACCCTTTTCACCAGGCTGGGAGTGAGGAAGAACCACTGCAGGCTGCCTCACACAGAGTGGAGGTTGTGTTGGGGTTTCGGGGTAGCTCTCCCAGGGAGGGGGATGTCTGGCTTAGATGAATAATCAGGTGAGTGATTTCTCCTCTTGTCTCATTTGTCCCATTGAAGCTCTACGTGAATGGCAAAGGTTTGCTGGGAGAGCTGAGAAAAAGGGTCAGGAGAGTATCAGCATCCAGGAATCTGGTTTCAAGACTGTCATGAGAAATACAGGCTGGGATCAGAGCTGGCTGGAAACAGTTTTAAAGTGTGTCTTTTTAAACTCAGCTATTAAAATGTGTTGCCAAAGTAATGCATTCACTTAGAAGAGTTTTAGCAGAGCAAAGAGAATTTACATAGCAGCACAAAAAAGTCAAAAACCTCTGGGTGGTAATTTCCCCAGCTCAGACTAATTCCCATCTATCTTGTTCCCCAGCAGCATCTTTAATTGCTAGAGCCTTACAAAAAGCCTGTGTGAGGAAAGGAAGATAATAATTAGCCAAGCTTTTTTCTCGCTGCTGTTGTGAGCCTGCAGGGACTGGTCTTTCCAACATTTGTTATTTGGTTGAATCATTTTGTTGTAGTGGGTTGCTAGAAGGGAGAGCTGGGATGGAGGAAGGGTGTTGTGCTGTGCAGGATATCTCTAGGGTACTTCAGGGACGTGAATTTTGCAGGCACGTGTCAAAGAAATTCCACAAAATCACAGCTTTTTAGAACTATGGAAGGAAAATCCTGATGTTAATGGAGGGCAGCTTGGGCTTTAAATGGAAAAATGGCTTTAAACTGAAGGAGAGCGGATTTAGATGAGATGTTAGGAAGAAATCCTTCCCTTCTGGGCCCTGGCACAGGGTGCCCAGAGAAGCTGTGGCTGCCCCTGGATCCCTGCAAGTGTCCAAGGCCAGGTTGGACAGGGCTTGGAGCAACCTGGGACAGTGGAAGGTGTGGAATAAGATGAGCTTTAAGGTCCCTCCCAACCCAAACCATTCTGGGGTTGTGTTATTCAAGGAAAAATGGTGAGAAGACCTGAAACTGAACAAATCCAGCAGAAAAGCAGAGAGGAGCAGTGGGTGGAGTCCTTCTCTGTTGCTGCCCCTCTCCACCTGCAGCACCCAGGGAGGGTTTGGTAGGGCCTGAGCAGCCAAGCAGCTTTGAAGTGCTGGTTTTCATCCTTGGAGTCCTGCCAGAGACACAGACTTCCCATAGCAGAGCCATGGAATCATTTATGTCGGAAAATCCCTCTAAGGTCACTGAAATGAACCATCCCCCACCACTGGCAGGGCCACCACTAACCCACATCTCCAAGTGCCACATTTACAGGGCTTTTAGATCCCTCCAGGGATGAGGACTCCACCCCTGCCCTGGGCAGCTGTGCCAGGGCTGGACAACCATTTGGATGAAGAAATTTTTCCTAATAGCCAATCTCAACCTCCCCTGGTACAACTGTGGTGGCTATGAGAGCAGGGATGTCTCCCCAGGCAAGGTCCTCCTTGGATTTGGTATCACAGTGCAAGAGGGAATTTGGGTCTGTTATGGGAAGTTTGAGGGTTGCAAAGCCTGGCACTAGGAGATCCCAGAAGTGAGGCTGCTTGTGCATCCTGAACTTGGTCTTCTTCTTGTCATCTTGTGGATACGTGTTAAAAAGTCCTTTGTTACAGTTTTCAATACTTATTTTTCCGTTTGGTAAATGTGGAGTCACTCAAAAGTCTTTCTTCTCCTTCTCATCAGCATGTGACTTTATAAGTTGTTAATCAAAGGGTGTCTGGACGTGGCACTGAATACAGAAGTCCTGCCTTTGGGATGTTTCACCAGAATCTCAAACAAAGCACAAGTATTAGTGAGCTGCCAGCTCTGTAATCCTGTGTAATTAGATGAGGAAATTAGACAGGGGTGATGCTGCTGCCTTTTGCAGCTGGAGATCTGAGGATCAGAGATTAAGACTGTAAGTGTCTACTAATTTCCAGTGTTCAGTTTCAGATAATGAGAGCTTAACTTTTTAATTTGATTTAATTTAATTGCTCATGCCTCACAATTCTACTGCCCTGCACTGGTTCAACCTGCTGTGGGAAGCAATAGCTAAACCATGAAGTCTTAACCACCTGGAAGAAAACTTCGCTTTAGGAGGCTGAACTGACATCTAAGGAGGAGAAGGGACCTTGTCAGGGATACGGCGTGGTCCTGAGGGTCTTCAAGTCCGCTTGGAAATAAACTCATCACAACGATGAAGCCCTGCACCTCCTTATTTGTTTTAATTTCATCTCAGAGATGAATCTTGTGCATTAAGCAATGTTAAGACAGCTACAAGTCCCAGTCTCCTGGCCAATGCTCAGCACAGCTCCTGACACTTGGTGTTCCTGGGATGGGGAGGTGGGCTCTGGCTCAATGTTGCCTCTCTCAGCACTTGGCCCCTGAGCCCAGCAAACTGGCAAAAACATCTATTTTTTTTTCCCTTGGATTGTTTTTCTACCAATATATTCAAATCTTAGTGGGTTTTCTGTTGGATTTACTGTGCCCTTCCCAGAGAGTGGCTGCTCTGGGGTTGGTGTGCAGTTTTAGAATCACGGGATCACAGAACGGTTTGGGTGGGAAGGGACCTTTGAAGGTCACCCAGCCCAACCCCCTGCCACGAGCAGGGACACCTTCCACTGTAACTTCACACATCACCGACTGGATTTGAGTTCTGAGCCCTGGTCTCCCCCCTGTTGGTGATGTGCATTGCTGTGATACACATCTAGACACACATAAACACTGCTCTTCAATACCTCCCACAGCAGCAAGCTGCTCCTCTTTGCCCAGAGCCTCCAGATGGTGCTGAAATCCTCAGAGCTTTGGGGCTTTATTTGTTTGTTTATTTTTAGAGAACTTCCCACACTTGGGCCCTCATCAGGATGCCTCAGCCTTTCCATTCACCAAACAATGTCACTTTTAGTTCATTTTGTCCTCACTGCCAGCCCCCTTTCCAAGCAGGTCTGCGATGAATTGTTGTGGTTTATTATTAGTATTGGTGCTGAAGTTCAGTTTCTGAGCCTCTTGGTTTTTCCCTTCCCAAAATAAATTTGCAATTACCCCTGCGTTGTGATGTCAGTGATTTGCTTACCTCCACACTGGATCCAGACCAACTTTTCCAAGGAGGCTTGGCTCTTAAAAAGCAAAACAGAGACCTGCTGATCTCATGTGCTGAGCCCCAGCCCCACTGCTGGCATCTTTGTAGGGGTAACACCACATCCACCCTCACTGTGCCTTTGGGGAATCAGCCCCCCAAAATCAGCATTTGGCACACATACAACTAACCAAGGGTTTTTTCATGGGGGGGGACAGGTTGAGTACCTCCATGGATGGCAAAATTAGCAGCCCTGTAGAAGAGCAGCTCAGTTGTGCATTCTGCAGTTCCTCCTGAGGGGCTGCTCCTCCCGAGGGACAGCTCCGATCTCTGCTCCCTGTGACAGGGACAGGACCCAGGGAAGGGCTGGAGCCGGGCCAGGGCAGGGTCAGGCTGGAGATCAGGGAAAGGTTCTTCCCCCAGAGGGTGCTGGGCACTGCCCAGGCTCCCCAGGGCAGCCTCTACCAGGGCCAGCAGCTCCCTCCATCCCACCTGGTACTGGCAGGGAGCCAGGAGTTCTGTTTCCCTACCTTTGGCTTTGGAGCGAGCGCTGCGGCTCCTCGGTTGGCCAGGCTATGTTTAGCTGCCACGTAGTGGCATTTTCCAGCTTTCTATTTTTGTCAATCCTCATTTCCCAGGAAAGAGGCTGAGCCCCGGGGGGCAGGAGCTGTATTTCTGCTGTGTGACTGCATCTGTGCCGCTGCCGGAGCCGGTCGGGGCAATGCCTACGGCTCTGCCAGTGGGATCTGATGCACAGCCCACTCCCCTTCCCCAGAGCACATCCCACAGCCCTTCCTCCTTCCCTCAGAGTGCCTGCAAAGGTTTTCCCCCTCCTTGCCCACATCTCCCCATTGCAATCGTCTGTGGAACAGTTTTCTGTCTCCTTGGCATCCTCCCTGCTGCATCCCTGCTCCAGCCAGGGCACTTTAGGGCTTCAGGCTGGGCCACACTGCCTTGCTTTCTGCCCTCATGGGGTTGCACAGAGGTAGATGCATAAATACAGTGTATGAATAGCATGATAGATGGTATATAAGAAGCACAGCAAGGCAACAGGAAAATAACAGCAAATAAATCCAGTGTGGGAACATCTGTACAAAAAGCTCCTTGAGTTCTTTTCTTGGTGGACCAAGAGTTTTAGGCTGCACAGGGTTATTCCTTAGACACCTTAAAAACCATATGCTGGCAGCAGTGTCCCCTGGAAAGACCATGACTGGTCATGGTGGCCCTGGGACCATGTGTGTGAGATCCAGAGGGATTGGGATAACTTCCCCAGGGAAGCATGGAGGCACTGGGCACCTTCCCAGCTCTCCATGCTGGCAGTTTTGCAGCTTCCTCCCTAGGCAGTGACTCCAGCAGCAGACATTTACTGGGTTTTCTTTAGTGTGAAGAGCCCTTTCATGACCAGGTGATGTGTCAGCCCAATACAGCCCTGAAATGCATCACAACATGCTTGGCTGGTCCTTTGGGCTAGGAAAGGGAGCTGAAGCTCCCATTTCTTTGCATGTCTTTCAAGCAAAGCTTTTCAAAGGCTTTGCTGGGAGAGGTATCAGGGTGGACCCAGACCCTGTGGAGCTCCCACAAAGCCAAGAGAGGAAAGGGAGGAAAGTGATATTCAAAACACAAACACTCTTTCTGGGGTCCAATGGGGTCCCTGTGGGGTTTCTTTCTAGAGCAGCATCTCCTTGGCCTGAGAGTGACCTCGTATGTCTTTGAACTTGTGGTCAGTGGGCTCTGGCCAGATGTGCAGAGTACCCAGGAGAGCCTCTCATTAGTGCTGGAGGTAAACCTGGGCTTCCCTTTCTCAGTGCTCAACAGGCAGCAGCTTCCTGAAAGAGCATCTCAGGCTAAACCTGTTCTTCCAGGCTCGGCCAGCATTTCCCTGCAGCCAGAGGTATTCCTAAACATTCCTAATTATTAGATGTGCCAGCGTAAGCCATGGAATTGAAGAAAGAGGGAGAGACTTTGGGTTGGTCATCCAGGACCTGTAATTGCACAAAAAGAGGCCAACCACCCACTTTGGGCCACCCAAAGCCCATTGCCACCCAAACACTTTGGGCCACCCAAAGCCCCTCATCACCCAACGTTTTGGTTTCTTCTGAATACCTGAAGAGGCTGTACCTCAGACTGTGGTTGAAAAGGCTATCACAGCTTATCAGCACAGGGACAGAGTTTGGAGAGGGGGTTATTGCCACAAGGAAAGGAAATTGAGTGCAGGGCAGGTTTTTCTCACTGCCTGTGAGGTTGTTTTCAGCCGGGGTGCTGGGTTCCAGCAGGGCAGGGTAACTGAGCCCTGCAGTGAGTAACTCACCCCAAGTCTGCAATGCAGAGGTGCTCTTGGGCTCAGCCTTGAGAACTGGAGGAACCTGACTCTAAAAATACAGCTCAGTGACTACTCCAAGCCCTGTTGGGCTGACGGGGACAGCACACCGTGACAAACCACCCCCTGACGCTCATTATCACCCAGACAAACCAGAGGGCAGAGCCAGAGCTGGATCAGGACACACAGGTCTGTTTTCTGAAGCTCATTTGTTCTTTGTACCTGGCAGTGTCAATTCATCCACACAGACAGCACCCAGAAGATGAGCCATTTAACCCAGCTGTCTCCTGAGGCTGTGTTTAGTTTTTATGCTGTTTTCACATGGGGAGGTGCTCAGGAGGCCTAGCAGTTTGCTTGTTGAGTTTCATTTCATTCTGTCGTTTCAGAAGCTGCACATTCCCTCTTGTAATCTGATTTACCTGCAGTGAAAAATGGAGGTGGGGAGGAGTGAGCAAATTCTGCCCTGGATCTTTCCTTCTTCTTTGCAATAAACTGTACATTCTCCTTCCAAACTGATGTGTTATGAGATCCTTTTCAATTGCACTCTGAGGTCAGTGCTCCATGGTGTACACGCACTTGAAGCGTTCCTGATTTCCATCTCTCACTTGCTTCAATGCTTTTTTCCTTCCTAAATGGTACTCTGGGTTTGTGACACAGTGGGCTGATGAATGGTTCCAATATGGGGACAGAGCAGATACAAGTGCAGTTACCTTATTCTATGCTTGTAACAGAAAGCTGAGCCCATAAATGATAATATTTGTTATATAAACTGACCCAATACAATATATATATAGATTGATAATATATATGATAATATACAATTATATATGATATATATATGATAATATATATTATATATACCAATAAGTTATTGTTGTTTCCTGGCCCCACCACAAACTCTACCTGTCCACCTCTCCATCGCTCACAAGCATCTGAGCTGGGGGAAGTTATTCTTTGTCGAGGCCAGTGAGCAAAACATGGAGAAGTCAGAAACCACCTCAGTGTTTAAAACTGGATAGTCCATTGTACCTTCCTCTGCCCAGATAAATTTCTTTCAGCCCCTCTGCTTCTCCTCAGACAACATTTCTTCTGATGTTGTTCCAGGGCTGATACCAGGCTCCTTTGATGCGCTGAAATTCCCCAAGGAACAATACCCAACACTTATCTGCATGTATATATTCCTTCTCTCTGCCTCCAAGGAATACTTTCCTATGATCTTCTGATGTTTATTTAGGTCATTTTTGTCTCGATCCAGTTTTCTCTTTGGAGAAGAAAGCCTGCATATGTTTCTTCAGATGTCACTCTCACTCTGTACAGTCACCATAAATACACAGCTATGAAGTCTTTCGTCTGTGTAAACATTGAAATACAGAGAAAGTATCCCAGTTATCTCCAAGATTTACCCTTGGGGTACCCCTTCCCCTTGAAGTCGGTGTTAGCTTTAGTGTTCACTTCAATTAGAAGCATTAACCCAACACCAAGGCAATTTCCAAAGCCTCCACCCAAGTTTCTACTACCAGGGTTTGCTTCTCCCAGAGCTCTCAAGACATATTTTGCACATTTCATGCTAATGCAGCAATTCACTGTGTCCACAGGAACTTAAAAGACCCTTTTTACAGATCTGATTTCAGCTAATTTCTGGATATGAAGCTGTTTGAGAGTGGGAGCGGCCCCAGTCAGGAGGCAGCCCTGTCTTGCCTCTCCCTGTATAAGGTGCCCTTGCCTTGGTGACCAGCTGTCCTGCTACAACCAGCCACCATGAGACTGCAAAAGAGGAAAACAAAGCTGGTTTTGTGTCCAGTTATCAGACAGTGAAAGATATTTCAAGGCTGCCAAGCCGGCATTGGAGGGATTTGCTGAATTTCTGCTGGTTCCTGCAATTTGCCATGGCCCAGGTATCGCTGGCACACACAGAACCAGTTTGTTCTGCAGTAAAACAGCCTCCAGCAACACCCAGCTCAGCAGGAGCAGGGCTTTCTCGCTGCCTTTCCAGCTCCTGAGGCCAGAGGGACTGGAGCAGAACGGGGCTTGAGCCAGCTTTTCCCACGTGGGACAAAGAGGACAAATGAGCATCTGCACCATTCGGCTCCGAGTCTTTGGGAGGTGCTGAATGTCTGCCCGGGGCTGCTGGTCTTTTGTAGGCACTAATCTGCTGACATGACAACTGGACCCACTCGGGTGGATCCTGGGATAAGCACAAATTTCCATAGCAGGAGACTGCGTGGGCAAGGAACAAAAGCCCGTTCGTGCCAGCAGAGCCAGGTGCCAGATTCTGCTCGCTGTAATCTCTCACTGAAACCACTTATCTGAAAAGGCAGGAGGAAGCTGGCTCCAGTCCTTTGCATAATTAAAGGCCTGGTGCTCTGGGCACGTACCTTTGGAGCAGAAATCTTATTCTGCCACGTCTCAGCTCCCAAGGAAACATGGTTTAGCTAGAGTGATTGGAGATGTACAGGATCAGGATCTATATCCCTCGCCTGCCATCTGATGGGTCTGGAGCCAGCTCCAAAACCAGGTGGGAGCACACCTGATGTTTCAGCCATGGGTATGAGCCTGTGAGATGAGTATTTACATCTCATCACATGATTTAAAAGCTGCTCTAAGTTTTGGGAATAAATAGTTCTGTATTCGTATATACTTATCTCTGTGTGGGTGTGCATAAAAACACACAGGTGTAGGTGAGAGAGGGGGCTATTTATATCAAAAGCAGATTTGATAAGGAAAAAAAGTATTTTTGAGTGCCTGGGGATGTGTCACTATGGCCTCTCAATGCCTTGTCCACTGGAAGTTTTTTCTGACAGATTTTACTAAGAAGTTCATTTTTTCACTCAAGAGAAAAGCATTTATTTAACCAAGCTGCTGGCAAAGAATAAAGGTTGGACTGTCCTACTTACATCAAATAATTTGGGTTTAACAGTTTTTTTTATTTCTCTGGTGGACACGAGTGGCCAAGTTTAATAATCCTTTTAACCTCCATTTGTAACTTGTCACAGCAAGGTGAGCAAAGGTCTTTTTGTAACTCCCGTGGAGAGCAAGGCAAACTCTTTAAGGAAAAATATCCCATTGCTCTGTTGTGGCTCTGCTTTCTGCTCCAGCAGCTGCACGACACGGGCTCCTGGCTTGTTCCTCACCATTAGTTTTGCTAGTCATGGTCCCTGTTTATTGCATGGCTGCTCCCCCTGTGAGGGACATTCCTGTGCTTTTCACCCACTTTCCTTAGTTTTTTGCCTGGAAGCTTTGCCAAGAGCAGCTCCTTACAACACCTGCCTAGGAGCAGGCCGCATTCCCACAACGCTGGGATGGGAAAAGCAGAAGCTACAATCAAATACAGTGCCAGATTCTGAAGGGGGGCTTTGAAAAGAGAGAATCACAGGATCCCAGGAGGGTTTAGGCTGGAAGGGACCTTAAAGATCATCCAGTTCCACCTGCCCTGCCATGGGCAGGGACACTTCCTACTAGACTTCCAGCACAGAGCTTTTCCACAAGAGATGGAATTCCACCCACTGAGGTGAGGGCCAGCATCTTCATGGCTCACATGAGTGGTCCTGCCCCTACAAGCACTATTTTAATGTCCTCAAAATGCCAGACCAGCTGTAGATCTGGTGGATGACCTTACCCAAAGCAGCAAATCTGGATGTGTTCTGGCTCTGGCTGGAGCAGGGCGAGGGTCTGACCCAGCTGAGCCAGCGCTGCTGACGGGAGATGGGCCAACACCTCCTTTGCATGGCTCTAAGCTCCACAAGAAGCTCCCTGGGAGGTGGATTTGGAGGTCTCTGGAAAGACAGATATTCCTGAGCTGCTTCCCAGCTGCTGAGGGACAGCCCTCCTATGCTCACTCAGGCAGACAAACTATTTTTGCATGAGTAACCCTGAAACTCTGGATGGGATTGAAAGTCTGGCGATAAGAAGGTTGTGTTCTGCATCCAAATGCAGTTGTAATTTTGCTGCTGGGTAGTTTATATTCAGGCACTGCTGCTTAAGGACTTAGCTGTAGAATCAATAATGTTAAGAAAGCGGCAAATTAACCAACAACTCATTTATAATGTCAATTCTGTCTGGAAAAGTGACTATTATGGTTGGTGCTGGAACAAGCCTGCTTGTTCAAGTGGGTTGAAATGCATCTCCTGTGTCCTTTGCTGGCACAAAGGTGGTGCCTCAACTGACAACTGATTTCATTTTAGACAAGCTTGTCTTATAACTGGGGGCTCATCTTTGGACTCTGTAGGTGGATTTGGGTCTTCATCTGCATTTAAAATTATGCTCATCAACAGAGATTGCTTTGCAACAAACTGATTCAAGGTCCAACGTGACTGATGTAGTCAGGACACCAGCTTGGGGTGGGGTGAACCCTTGGCAGATGTGGGTGGTGCTGGTCCTTCCCTTGGTCACTCCCTGCTCTGTTGTGCTGATATTTTGCAGGCAGTAAACACAAATACTTGCAGGGTTACTCTTTCCACTGACATGCACCTGTCAGGTGCTCAACCAAAGTCCTAATCCCAAATCCCTGCTAGAGCAGAAGAAATCTGCTCCTCAATATTCTCCTCCTTAAACCTGGCTGCCTCTGTGGTGCCTTGTAAGGTTTTGCCCCCCCAGGTCTGGGAGACACCTCTGACGCCTGCAGTGGATCTGCTCTGACCTCACAATAAATCCACCGCCTTGAGCAGGGCTGTTTTCCAGAATGGGGTTTTCACATGTCAATATTGATGTTCTCAGCATGGATTTCTAAAACCAATTTTTTTGGAGTTCATCCAAGATAAAGAGAAGAAAAAGGTAATAATATAACAAGCCAGCTCCTACGGACTTCAGAGGGAGCCTGGATGCAATCCAACAGTGTTTGAGGCCCACAGAGCACCTTCCCTCTGACTCCAGCAGCCTGTGCATGCTTTGCTGATCAATGCACTGTAGTGCATCAATGCACCGGAGGTGCTCGTCTCCAGCTGCACTATTTGTGAGCTCCAATGCCCTGAGCAGAAGCCCAGCCCTGGTGACAATCCCGGGATGAGAGCTCCCACGTGCCTGTCTCAGCTCAGGGATGCCATTGCTGGGTGCTGGTCCTTCAGCAGGAGGAAGCAGCAGGAAGCGCGTGGCTCCCGACAGCCCCTCGCAGCCACGGGGATGGGAACAGCTCCAAGAGGGAATACTGAACAGATGAAAGATGTTTGTTCCCAACGCCATCTAGCTCGGATAACCTAATCCTTTTTGTCATCCCTCAGACTTGGAAGTGATTGTGTGATAAGGCCTGACAGGGAAACTGTCAGAACAGCAGGGAAAGCAGAGCAGTGCTGTCAAACACTTGACTTCTCAGTCCCCCTAGGTCTCTATTAATTCATTATTATGCACTTGGGCCGTCAGTCTTTTGATCCAAAGAGCGGCTGACAGGAGTGTCCAGCGTGTGAGCAGGTTTGAGTGAAGTCTGTCCCAGGCATTCTCTGTCAGCTCAACAGTCCCATATGGAATATGTGGGATTCCTTCTTGCCCTTTCCTCTGCCCCCGGTCCTGGCCCTGCGTCGGCAGCCGACACGAGCCGCCGTGCAAGGGGCACAACTCCCCAGAGGTGGAAGGACAAAACTGGGTTTGCTCCAAGAACATGGAGCAGGGACCTGTCCACGCCAACCAGGTAGCAGGTTTCCAGGTCACAACTCCTCCTTTCACTGGTACTGGGTTACAGAAAAGTCCACAAACTAAATGCAAACAACGAAAAAGATTTTGTGTACCCATCTGCCCAGCTGGTTCTACCCATGGGAGAGCTGAAGTTCCTGACAAGTCCCCAGGGCTATTTCACCCCCACTTGACCACTGGAGCACAAGTCTAATGAGGGAGCTGGGAAAGGGGCTCAGCCTGGAGAAAAGGAGGCTCAGGGGGGACCTTGTGGCTCTGCACAACTCCCTGACAGGAGGGGGCAGCCGGGGGGGGTCGGGCTCTGCTCGCAGGGAACAGGGACAGGATGAGAGGGAATGGCCTCAAACTGTGCCAGGGCAGGTTTGGAATGGATATTAGGAAAATTTCTTCACTGAAAGGGCTGCCCAGCCCTGGAACAGGTTGCCCAGGGCAGTGGTGGAGTCCCCATCCCTGGAGGGATCTAAAAGCTGTGTAGATGAGGCACTTGGGGACATGGGTTAGTGGTGGCCTTGGCAGTGCTGGGGGAACAATTGGAGTTGATCTTAGAGGTCTTTTCCAGCCTAAAAGGTTATATGATTCCATGACCTTTCAGTCTGGAGTGTTGCTTACCTTGACTCAGGTTTCTGAGGGCTTTCATAATAACCTCATTCTTGGGTATTTTCTGTGACTGGGGACCAAAAAAGAGACACATCCCCAAAGATGTCCACGAAAGCCAGAGCAACACCTGCTTTGAATATGTCCCTAAGATGTCCCTGTTCTGTGCCAGACAGGGGTTGATGTGACACCCATTCCCACCCAAGAGATATCAGCTTGGGCTGAATTTAATCAACTTCTGTAGCCTAAGAAATTAATGGGTGAAGGTAGGAGCTGATGCAGAATGAGCCCTCTTACTGCTCCTTGCAGAAAGGATGTAAATTGAAGATTTTAGTTATTCCATTCCCTTGTTGTGTCAGGGCAGTGAGGCACACGCATCACTCATCCTTTCTTTGCTCCAGTGGATATTCCAGCAGGAACTCTGACACTCCAGAGCAAGCCACGGTGAAAAATTAAAGGATGCCTTACATCTGACAGCCAGGATCCTTATTCCATGCTCTGGACCAGTGCATGATGATGTGTTAGACAAAGCAGTCCCTGCTGGTTCCTCCTCCCCTCAGATGCCCTGGCTGAAGCCTGTGTTTCAGAGGTGGGAAGACATTCTCTCCACGAGTTTCAAGCACAACAGAGAGGTAGGTCCAGTCTAATAAGCCCTGTAAAAGCTCTGTTGCACCACTGAGGGCTTCCTCCTGCTCTGCACCAGCTGTGCAGAAGCATCTTCCTAAGAGGTTCATTTTTACTTTGATTTTGTTTTTGGTTTAAATAGCCTTTGAGGACTCAGTTTGCCTCCTGTAAAGGCTGAGCCAAGTATTCCTGCAGTCTCAGTAACCCCACCTACAAAGACAGAAATGTCCTAAACAGCTTCTGTATAGGATGTGAGAGATTCCCAGCTCATGAATAAACAAGGAGAAGTAAAACAAGCTTACAAAAACCCACTGCTTATATTGAAGCAAAATGTTTCTGTGACTTAAAACCTATTTTTGTGGCCTTGAGTGGCCTAATGGAGGATTATCTTATTATCTCTGGTGATGGGGGACGCACAGGATACCTTACAGGTGACTTTATTTTCAGCTTTTTTTGGATGCAGACGTTGGCAACACAGGAACTGGAAGCCAACTTGGCTTTGAAAGAAATCCTGTATCTCAGCACTTTATCACTACAGAAGATGCATTTGGAGAGCCTTGGAAATTTGGAAAGCCAGACTTTGCCCCACTGAAGCCATGCAAGGTCAGAATCACTGCTGGGGAAATCAAAGGTGCTGATGTGTGCATTTATCATCATAAGGATGGACACATCCCAGGGCACACGGCATCCAGGTGCAGGGGATCATCTTCATTTCCAAGGGATCATCTTCATTTCCAAGGGATCATCTTCATTTCCTTGTTCTCACCAGCTTCTTTCAGCTCCAAAAAGCTCATCAAAGCCCATGAGATCACGGCTGGAACCTAAACACCGAAAAGCTTTCAGCAGAGATAACACTTATAGAATGAGCTTCCAAAGAGCAGGTGGGGAGAATGGAAATGAGACAAGATTTCCTTCTAACCCCTGGTGTGAGGGACAGCATTACCCTGCGACATGTCTCTTTTCTGCAGCCTCCAAAGCAGGGCTTGTGGAAGAATAGGGCTGGAAACCATTTATCTGAATTCTCAGCAGCTGCTCGGTTCAGCCACGCTCGAACCTCTCACTTATTCTTTGCAAGTCATCTGTAAACAGCCAGGGAAAGGGCTTTTTGTTCTCACAAAACATTTGGGAAGTGCCACTGTGTGCTAAATATCCAGAATTGTGCACGTACAAAAATCTATTTGTTCTTCCATTGACAGAACCTCCCAAACATCATTCATAAATAGCAGCTGGCACGACTGTGTGCCTTGAGAACTGCTGAAAATGGTTTTTAATAGTTCCTATCTTCATACTTACAGAAAGAAACATTCCAAAAACTGAGAGGAAATCTGTGAAATATGGGATTTTTTTTTGGCCTTTGTACAGCTGCCAGATACTACGTGAAAAAAAAAAAAGCATAGTTTGAGGTTCCCTGTCAGGGTAATTTAAAGTTCATCTCCTTGTGGGGGCAATTTAAGAAATTCCTCAGCTAATGCCCAGATCCAACAGGTCCCCCCATGGCTACACCTTTGTCCACACCTGCCAGTGTTCCTGCTGAACCCAGTTTCACCCAGCCTGACACAGCAGCCGTGGTGTCCATCCAGAAACCCGTGCCTGTTTCTGGAATCCAGTCATGTAGGACGTCCCCTCTGCCTCGCCTGCCCGCGTTGCCGAGGCAATTGCCCGCTGCAATCCCACCGGGATTGCCAGTGGTGCTCCCAGCCCACCACTGCCATGGATCAGCTGAGCAGAGCGGTTCGACTGATGAAAATGGGCTGTAAAAACCCAGAAATGCTGCAGAACAACAACAAAATAATCAGCTTATCTGTGTTTGTGCCTCATTATTCCCTGCCTACGAGCATAGATTCCCTTCTCCCCAGACTTTAGGGAGTGCTGCTCCACAGCCTCATCTCTTCTCATGCAAATAAGAGCTCCCTGTGCATGAATAAGCAAAGAAGGTTCTGTCCTCCTCCCTCTTTAGAGAATTCAGCCCGTCTGGAAGCAGAAATGATGTTACTGAGGTGATGGCACAGGGCAGGAGGAAGGAATAGCAATGGCGATAGAGATGTGTGTGAAAGCTGAAGGAACACGTCCAAACTATTTCACAAGCACTTAAAATACTAATTAACAAGTCAAGATGCGTCGAGGAGAGCAGTTATAATTAAACAAATAATTTAGCTGCTGGTGCTGTTGGGCATGCTGTAGTACAAGCAGTGCCTTTACATGGCACCAGACAAGAAATCTACCTTCATGTCCACCCTCGCTCTCCTCCCAGCCTCCTCTAAGCCATGGGAGCAACCGTTCCCTTCCAGTATTTTCCACCTTTTGATGCAAGAAGGAGAAGGGAGGGAAGCTGCAGGTGGGCTTGGGCTGGCACCCAGCTGGGCTCTGCCCCCAGAGCTTGTGTACCCTGAGGTGGCATCACGATGTGGGGTCACTGCAAGCAGGGCAGGTGCACTTGAGACACAAATCCTGCCTGGCCCCACTGCTGCTGTTTCCTCGGAGGTGCCACTCACTGCCCTTCTGCATTTGCCCCTTTCTTATAGAGGAGGTCAGCAAGGACAGCACTTTGCCTTATTTCCATGCAGAGAACCTCGTTTGGTGGCTCCTTCTTCCAACTTCCTTATCCTTGGGCCAGGGATACCCATGGTGCATGTCCCCAGTTGCTTTTCTTTACATGAGACCATTTGTTTCGTAATAAAATCCAGCCTTTTGGCACCTCTTGTTGATGGGGTGAATCCCTCCTGTCTCCTTTAGTGTGGTGCCACCATTCCAGTTCCTTCTCCCTGATTTCCCTCTAAATGCTTCACACAACCCAGTGTCTGCCTCATCAGGTCTGACAAACTTTCCTGAGGGATGTTTGAACAACGAACAGGCAGTTTCCAAGAGCTGGTCCTTCCTTCTCCTCACAAAGGTGAGGAACTGTGCAGGACACACACTACCCCCAGAGCCATCCCTGGCACCTGCACGAGGGAACAAATCCAGAGTTTCTTGAATTGAGTGAATTTGTGGGGATTTGAGAGTGGCACTTAGCTAACTGAACTTGCAGTAGCCACCCAGTTCCAGGAGATGTTGCTGTGCTTTCAGCTAAAGGCCTGGAGGAGAAGCACACAGAGCGTGGGGATTGCAGAGCTAGGGAAAACATTCCAAGTGCTCTTGGAGCAAGTGGAGTTAGGGACTGTGACAGCATGAGTAAAAGCTGTGCTTGGGGAAGTTCTGCACTTCCCAGGCTGCTGAGTGGAGATGAAGGAGGCATCTAGCAAAAAGCAGATGGGTGTTAGCATCCAGGGTTGGGTCCCTCTTTCTGGGCTTCTCTCACACCTCAGATGATGCTGCTTTTCCATACTTGCTGGTCTGATGCCACGTGGGAGGCAGGTCCCTGCCTTAATAAAAATCCAGTTCTTCCCAATTTCCTTTTGACCTACAGCAGGAAAAACATCCCACTGCCTGGCCAGTTAAGCACAACTCCCTAGAGAACAAGACAACAAAAGATGTAAACACTTCATCTAAGCATTTAGACAAGAGTCTGCATCTTATGCTAGCACCAAGGCTGTGAGCAAAGTCGCCAGGAGGGCCAGAGAAGGGCCAGGGCTCGAGTCAGAAAAGATCTGACTGGAGGAATCCCTGAGTTCCAGAATTCCCAGTTTAACTGGGTCTGTCCCGGCACGCCAGCAGGATCAGTCTGTGCTGCCTTGGGGTTTGCTCGGGGCAGAGGCTTTGTGCTGCCCTCTCAGCCCCCTCCCAGGATGCAGCCCTGGCCAGGAGCTCGTTCCCAGTGCCCACAGCAGCCAGGACAGACGTCCCTTCGCAGGGTCACTCTGATGCTCGTGGTCACCCTGAGTGACCCAGCCTGTGGCCTGTGCTTGTTTGCAAAGAGCAGCCACCCTACGAGCAGAAGCAAGGACAGCCAGGGAGAACAGGAGCACTGAGGCTTTGTTTGTTCCCCAACGTGGCACTGTCAGTGCTCACCCAGACCTGATGGCCAAGGTGTGCTGACAGCCCAGCTCGGCTCTGCTGGCAGCCAGGAGCACCGTGGTGACCTGTTTCCTGTTGGCTCACCCGGCTGTGTCCTCCCCATCCACCATCCACTCCTCCTTCCAGGAGGGTGCAGGACATCCCTGCAGGTCTCTCACCAGTGAGGGGAACCCTGGAGCTTGGCACTGCTGCAAGCACTGTCTCCAACCCAGACACAGGGTGTCTGTTGGTAGAGCCTTTTCCCTGAGCCAGGGCTTCATCCAACAGGAGCCACGGAAGCCAAAATCCCTGTGAGAGCAATGAAAGAGGTGTTTGGGGTAATTAAACTCCTCTAGGTGAGCTGTGCTCCCTGCCCCGAGGAAATTGCTATCTCATCAGGGACAAACCCAGATGTTACAGCAAAAACTAAGAGCTGATGATAACAGGCAGGGACACAAGGGCTGCTCAGAGGGTTGAGTTAGGGGATGGGAATGCTGAAATAGCTCTTTGTGAGGCCAGCAGCACTCCAGTGCCTAATCCCTGTTAAACTCCACTTCATCTGCTCTGCTCCCAGGTGAGTGCATCCATGCAGGGCCTTCCCAGGTGGAGAGGGATCCAGGCTGTGCGGGTCCAGTTCACCCACCCACTTGTGTGAGGAGTTATGCACTTGTCCAGGGCCACCCACACACAGCCAAGTACCTGAGGCACACATCGAATGCTGTTATTCTTAGAAAGGATCTGAGTGTACAACGACTGATGATGAGAAGCCAATAGTGTCTAGACACAAGTCTGGTGACAACAGCTCTTTGTCATGCTCAAGACAGCTGTGGAGGGGAAGTGATGTGTCAGGAGCACAAGATGCTGCTTTGTGCCCAGTGTAATTCCTTACTGCAGATGGGAGACACTGCCTAGACAATTCAGGGCACCTCCATCCTTTGCACAGAGCTTTGACCCCCAAATGGAAAGCACTCCTTGAAACAGAGCCTTGCTGCTGCTGCCCCCCTGTCCAGCCTTTAACCTTCTAGGTTTTACTGACAATACGTCAAAAACAGACTAGAAATACAACGAGGATATGTCAAAAATAATGGAGAGCGGGGAGAAATTGTGCTGGGTTTTGAGTACTCTGTTTTTCTGACTGAAGGCAGCTGTGGGCACAAGGGATTGGATGCTGAGCAACTCAGGGACTTGAAATCCCCGTTTGCTGTCACTTCTGCCCATCCTAATGTCTGCACCTCGGGACATGGACTGGTGCAGGAGGAGCAGCTGGCTCCAGAAACATGGCACGAGAAGAATTAATGGAAATACATCCTTTGTGGTGACCTCTGTGTTGGCAAGCTCTGAAATAACAGCTAGAAAAGCACAACGTGGAGGTAGTAGTGGGCAAACACTGCGTCAGCCACGACTGCCAGGCTTGAGCAACTGGGGTGCAGGTGGGTATCTGGACTGGGGAAGTTGTTTGAAAAGTATTTGCATTCACAGAAGTGTCTCAGAGCTCATAACAGCCTCAAGGATGCTGCAGAATTGCAGCTGGCTCTCCGGAGGCTCCTGGTCTGTCCTAGACCAATTAGCTCTGCTGAAATAGCTCTGAGCAACCTGGTCTAGTGGAAAGTGTCCATGCCCATGGCAGGAGACTGGAATTAAATGATCTTTAAGGTCCCTTCCAAGCCAAGCCATTGCAGGATTCTATGAAATAGGGCCATGGCAGGGACTGTTTGATCTTTAGTGGTGCTGAGGTCTCAGCTTGCACCAAATATCGCTTTTCCAAGGAGCACATGAGAGAGCAGGAGCCCCAGGTTCACCCCAGAAGGCACCTTTTTCCTTTGTCCATGAACAAATGAAGCTGATCCATGCAAAAGCATGCAGGGGTTTTCAGCTGTGGCTGTCCTTGCACCACTGACAGGCAGCAGAGGTCTGAGGCAGAGCTGAGTTTGCATCATGACATTTAACATGCGTGGCACAACCAGAAGCTGAGCATCAGCTGTTAAGATTAGATCCCGACGTCAAAGAGTTTGGAATTAGAAGCACAGGCAAAAGGGAAAGCAGCTCTACCTCACAGCAAGCTCCTGTTTCATTCTTGAGACGCTCTAATTGCTACTATTTTTAATTGCATATTTATACCACAGGCTATTTCTTCCCCTTTAACGAGACAGGAGTGAAATCAGCCTGTAATATTTCTACATCTCTTCATGAAGGTGTTGAAGTAACTGCCTGCTCATTTTTACTTTTTTAGGGCTGCAAAAGAAAGGAATTGATAAATGCCAAAGGAATGAAAAGTCAGAGTTTCTTCCCAGCTGGGAGATTTCAGTGTGGGTAAGGGAAGGAAAAGGGGGAAAGGGGGTCCCAGGCCTGAAGCATGTGAGCCCATGGCCACTTCTCCAAAACAGGCTCCACCTGGCAGGAGAGTTCAGTGGGGAGCTGTGGCCTTTGACAGAGTTGATGAAACAGCTTCAGAGCAACTTGGGTTTAAAAAATCCTGGTGCTCCCAGGTCAGGGGGTTGGTGAGAAGGCTGGGACCAGTTTTCCTGCACTCTTGGAAGTTCAAGGAGGAAGGCATGGCAAGAGAGGTGATATTGCCTCTTTCAGGCTTGCAGGAGCCCTCCTCTGTTGCTAGTCCAGATCTTCACCTCCCAGGTGTTCACCTACCAACCTTCAGAGTGGATAAGGTGAGGGGAAGAAAGCAAGGCAGGAGGAAGCACCCTCTATCTCATAATTCTTTGTGAATGCAGGAGTTATGAAAAGGAATGAGGAAAAAATCCCAACCTAATATTTTAGCTTCCAAACTTTTAATTTTGGTCAACTAAAAATACAGAAAATTCAAGTTTTCGCCATTTGTGCAAACAGTTGTAAATTTTGTTGAATCTTTTAAAGTTGACCTGTTACACTGGAGATGCCCAATTACATTCAGGAGGGCAAGTAGAGAGACAAGGAAGAAACCTGTTTGAAGGGATGCTTTAGGGATAAAACACGTTCTGGGGGTGGCCTTTTTTGGGAATTGGCTAAGGCAGGTGGATAAAATACCCAGTGTGACCTGTAGAGTGGTAAAGTAAGTGAATAAATGCATTTGGGATTTTTTGGGGGGGAGGGTTGTGTGTTTGGGGTTTGTGTGTCTGTGGTTTTTTGGGTTTTTTGGGTTTTTTTGGGTTTTTTGGGTTTTGTGTGTGTGTGTGGTTTTGTTTGTTTGTTTGTTTGTGGTTTTGGGGGGAGGTTGTTTGGTTTGGGTTGTTTTTAATGCCTTGTAGGATCAGCACTTGAGGAAATAAACCTCAGAGGGGCTATTTGGGTACCATGGAGCAATGCAGAAAGGTTCTCTAAGCCTGAAAATCAAGGAATAGCCCCAATGGAAGTCCTGGATGACCTGGCAGGGGGCTCACTGCTCATCTTTCCCAAACCACTTTCTTCAAATCAGATGCCTCTGGTCACCCTCCTTCCCAAAGCAGGAGCAGGACAGGGCCTGGGGGAATCCCTGAGTGACCCCCTTGTAAGATCCTCCAGACAGAGCACGAACCACTGACCACTGCTCTGACCCAATGGCCCTGGCAGTTTTCCTACACTTTTAGTTGTCCACCCATCCAGGCAGTGGCACCCCAACCTGGATACAAGAAAATTGAGGGACATTGCATCAGAGCCTGACTAAAGGCAAATCACATCCACTGCTTTCCCTCATCCCCAGATTCAGTCACAGAATATCCAGAGTTGGAAGGGACCCACAGGGATCATCCAAGTCCAGCTCCTGGCCCTCTGTTCTCCCTGAGCAGTGGGCAGCCTGGGAGCAAAGGGAAAAGCACTTTTAGGTTGTAAATCAGACTGTCAAGGAACAGCTACAGAAGCTCCCAGCCACAGGAGCCACTTGGAAGTTACAAAGAACAAACTGAGCTTCAGGGTAACAAAAGCTGAACAACAACAAAAAGTACCCCGAGATACAACAAACCCTACAAGCAAACAGCAAAACCCAAAGAAAACCTCACCCCCAGAAAAGGCTGCTGGTATAAATAATTCACAAACGGTCAAGAAAACAAAACAGGGAACCACCCACTTCCCCAGACTGCCAGAAACGGAGGGGAAAGACAACAACAACAACAAAGTCAACAGCCATCCAAACAAACTTCCCAAGCCCAGGAACAATAACCCCCTCCCTCCCCAACCTGCTGAAAAGACCCACAGCAGTAATGTTCCCTGCTGAAAAGCCATCCAGAAAAAATTTTTTTAAAAAGAAAAAAGAAAAGAACAAAATAAAGACAGAAGTCAAACAATAGTTTGTTGGTTTCTTGGAAATATTTATGAACAATATTCAGAGGAAATGTTCTCAAGGGGAAGTCACGTAACCAAGTACAGAACCCAGGCAGAGATTGGTGAAACAGATGGATCTTGCTCTCCAGAGGGGATTTCTGATGCCTAACAAGTCCAAAGCCATCCTCTCATTCCTACCACGCACACACATCGAGGCTCTGACATAGAACAGCCCCGTACCTCACCTACTGGCACTCCTGATGAGACACCTCAGCTGGCAAAGCTTTGATTTATCAACTCAAGAGCTGACTGATGCCAGTAGAGTCATCCAGCTTTCAGAGGGTTTTCCAATCCATTTCCTTTTTTTCAGCTGAAAATTTCAAATGTTCTTTAGCTAAGTACCCATAGGATGGTTTGCTGTTAATGGTCCTTGCAAGAGAGAATTTTGCACCAGAGGAGACCATTTTTGCAGAGAAAGTAACAGACCACAAGACAGGTATCAATAAGTTTGAATAAAATAAGGCAATAGTGATGAATTCTGCTCCATGAAAAGATATCTTTGTCATTTAGCATCCATTTGAAGAAGATGTAGTTAAGCACTGGGTCCATATGAAGATTTTAGTATTGTGTTGCTTTAATGCTTTGTTTGACCACAGGTAGGAAGTAATTATTCAGAGGATATCACATTAGAGCACCTCTTCATAAAATCCACCTTCCATGTCCCTAATCAATACTGATACTAAAAACCTCACTGGGAGCTTCTGAACAAGCAGGGACCTCAGTCCAAATGTCTACTGGGGAAATAATAAATAAACAAATTCCACCTGGAATAAAATGTCAGCCTCAAAGGGCTGCTCGAAGTCTCTGTCGACACTCACACTGCTTCCCATGTATTGGTAATTAGTGGTGCTGCTCCCAGACAAGGCAGACAATTCATTTGGAGGTCTAATTGGCATCTTTAGCACTTGTAATTGTCTCTTCCCCCCGAATTTTGGCAGCTGAGGTGACGAGTGGCCGCCCCCTGTTTGGCATCTCCCTGGGGCTGTGCAGGTGGGACCCCCAGCGTGGTTTCACATCCCACTGGGGCAGGACAGCATCCCACTGCACAAACCCAGGCTGAGCTCTTCCTGCAGTGACCTGTGCCCAGCAGGTGGAAATAGAGCTGAGGTTGCTCCTGGGTGTCTCCAGTCGCTACAGCACAGCCCCAGTAATGAGTGCCCAGCATCTCCTGCCTCCACTCACGGCAAACACGGGAAACAACTCCTTTTCCAACTGCTTCTGAAAACCCTTTGCTGGTTTTCCTTAAAATTTGGCTTCAGACAGGCCTCGTTAGGCCCGGGGTCCTTGTCCCCTCAGCGTCCCCCCGCGAGCAGAGCTGCGTTACCGTGGCTGCTGGGACACGTTCCATTTCCCAGGGGAGAGATCTGCTGACAGGACACCCAAGCTCACGTGGTGTGGGTTTGGAGATTGTTTACAGTGAGCAAGCCCAGCAGCCTGGGCAGACCTGTTGGGACATTTATAATTGTGTCACCAGGCAGGACAGGCTGTCCCCTGCCCTTCCCAGCCTCTCACCCACGTCCTCAGTTGGAAGGTGAGATCACTGCTTTGACCTACTCTTCTTCAGCAAAAGAATAGCATGCTTGCATCTGTCACAAATGCACCAAGGCAAACGTGCTGGTTGTCACGGGAAATATTTGATTTGGGACTTTTGGCCTCAAGAAAGTCACATGGTCTCCAAGGAAATTTAAATAAATTCCAGGCAAGTCTCCACGCACCCCCACACGCAGCCAGCCAGTACTCATCAATCTTAGGAGCCATTTAAAAGTTCTGCAAGAATAAAAATCTGATTTTATGAACATTTTAAATATACTGTACGTTTGATATCCTGCATTAAGTTTCCAGGAGACATTCCCACTATGTTAATAATCTTTTATCTCTAAGTAATTCTCATTTTTCAGTCACAAGTTATGGTATCACTGAGTCTCTTACAGCGCATTTTTCTTAAGTTCCCCAAGTGTTTAAGCCAGGGAAGAAGGGAAGGTCAAAAGAAACGAAGCAACTTGCTGAAGGTCCCTAAAAAAAAAAGAGAAGACGTAAGAAAACCCAGGTGTCTCCACATTGGCTCAGCACTCTTATGAACAGATTCATTTTACTGTCCTTCAAAGGTCAAAGCCAAAAAGAGGTTGCAAGGAGACAATAAAAATTTAGGTACACAGAAAACTTTGCACACCAAACCCAAGAGTTTGCACACCAAACCCAGAGTTACGTGGATATTAAAAAAGCCTGAATAAAAGCACTCTCACTTGCTGACCATCAGAGCTCAGAGCTCTCGTGTTTTAGGAAACACAGATCCCTTCTAGGTGCCCCCACAAGACTTGGTGTTGTACAGGTGCTGAGGGAAAAAACCCCACCCACCTCTTGTGTAGTACCAAAATCATCCTTTTTGGCAAGTTGCATAAAAATCGGTCACGTTGGTGCTCGAGCAGGGAGTCTCAGGCACCAGAGTCAAACCCTGGCCAGATGGGCCACCGGAAGCGAGCACGGAACCTCAGCGCCTCCGAAGCCTTCCAAAGGATTGCCATCTCCTTGAAGAGCTTGTTTTCGTTAAGAAATAAGAAGTTTGACTCCTTGGCTGAGGTAAAATAAACAAATAAAAACTGCCCCAAACCAGAGAACAAAAGCCAAACCCCACCTTTGNCTTAGAACCTCACAGCCCAGCAAGGCTCAATCCTCCCCAAAAGCTTCAGGAGTCTGTGAGAGGAGGAACCTGCGGCCACTGCGAGTTTTTACAAGCCCTGGGTTGCAGCACTCAGGGCGGCTCTGAACGAGGTGGCACAGCTGATCCTCACGCCCTGAATCCTCTTCCTAAAGCTGTTTCAGCACTGAGGAACACCACAGCTGGATGCTGGGAAGCTTTCCCTCTGGGAGAAGGTAAAGGCAGCTCCTGCTCTTCGACGACATGACTGTGGCACTGGGTGTTTCAGGTCTCTCGGTGCCGAGGTTTAGCTGCAACTCAATTTATCAGAGTTAGCTGCCTCCATGCCACCAGGTTCTCCTGGCAGGGACACGCTCCAGGAAGGGACA
>VZTH01002201.1:46010-63129 GCA_013397815.1 Aleadryas rufinucha
CTAAAATGGAACTGGAAGTTTCCCATGCTTGCCTTCCTTTATATATATATATATATATGTATATATGTATATAATAAAGCTTGGCAGCAGTTCAGACCTAAGATTAAAATAATCTCTGTGTCATCCCAAAGCAAGAGCAGAGGGCATCTCTGTGCTTTGCCAGCTTCTCTGCCCCTGCTGCCAGCACGGACTGTGCAGGCTCCAGCTCCTCCTGGACAAGCAGGAGCCAAGAAAGTTCCTTTTTCATAGCCGTTATTTGGAGACAGTCATACAATCAGAGAATCCAGAATGGTTTGGGTTGGAAGGAATCTTAAAGCTCCTTCAGTTGCACCCCAACATGGGCAGGGACACCTTTCACTATCCCAGGTTGCTCCAAGCCCTGTCCATCCTGGCTTTGAACACTTCATGAAGTCCATAACTTCAAGCTCTTCCCTCAGATGTGCTTTGTTTGGTTGGGAAGGCTCGGTTTGGGAGATTTTTAAAACCAGCTACCTGGTCCTAAGCTCAGGGATGATAACCTGCACTACACACAAGTCCAGATAGAGAAGATCCACCTCAGGTGGGAGCCATAACCTGCAGGAGCGTTCAGTTCAGCCCAGAAGAGTTATGAAACATGCAGTCAGCTTCTCTAGAGTTGCTACTGCAAGAGAATCTGGCTTTTCATTTAGAAATAGATTTATTTCCACAACTATGAGGGCCTGAGTGTTTGAGAACAAGAACTCAATGTTCACAAGCCAATAAGCAAATAAAGACCCCGCGGTTTCTTTGTATTTAGAAGCAAAAAAAAAAAAAAAAAAATTATGACTGAGGCCTGACTCGTAATTTTCAAATTCCTGGAGGCAGTGAACTCAGTATTCTGTAGTCTCTTGTGGATTGGGACGTTCATGAGTTTCTCTGTGCGTAGCTGACAGAAGTTTCACATGAGCCTTTCAACCCCATTGCCGTGCTCCACGGAAATCTGTTCCATTGAATGCAGTCCAGGAAAACTGGTCTGTGACTTCCACAGGAGATGCTCATGAATAATACATCTAGCTGTTTTCAGCAAATCCAAACCTCTAATGAAAAGCAAAGGCTTATTCCCGGTTTGAGCTCCGCTGAGCACCAGATCAGGCCCTGGCGATGCAAATCACGGCCAGGGGCAGAATGCAGACCTTCAGCCTGCCCTAACCTGGAGCACAAAGACAAAGGCTTCACTTCAAATGTGCTGCTTCACCTTTTAGAACAGGGATTTATAGACATTGGCTTACACTATTGGATGTTCTCTTCAGCACAATCAGCGCAGAGGCTTTTTTTGTATGCACTGCTGCGTAAAGATTTTTTAAGCAAGATTTTTAAAATGCAATTTTTATGCATATAATTATAGGATCACAGACTGCTTTGGGTTGGAAGGGACCTTAAAGATCATCTCATTCCACTCCCTGCCATGGGCAGGGACACCTTCCACTGTCTGGTTGCTCCAAGCCCCACCCAGCCTGGCCTTTGAACACTTCAAGGGGTGGGATGTAAATTCTTTTTTATACATATACAAAATATTTTTCATCTCCACTGCTGCCCCACGTCAAATACTCGAGGCCATTCAGTGCTTTAGCAACAGGGATCTAGAGGACTTTCAGACTTACATAGGCACTGGGTGGGAGTGGCTGAGCCCCCAGGATGTCCCCTACCCAAAGCCTTGACCACACACAGTGGTCAGCAGGACAGAGCAGCCTCTCAGCATGTTCCCAGGAGCACCCCTACCCCACATGGTGGAGTAGGCTGGGTTTAGGCCTCTCTGTCTGGGGAGAGAGGGCCAGAATCAGGGCTGTAGGTTTGCTTTGCCCCAGGTATCTCTGCTCCTTGTCCAGCTCTTATTCCAGGTCCTGCTGGGGGCCATCTCCACCCCAACTGCCCAGCACTCTCCAGAGCCCTGCAAATTGATAAGGCTGCTTCATGATCTATGGCAGCTGGTTTTAATTAAAGCTGCCTCCTCTGCATTGCTCCCAGCCTTGTGCAGACAGCAGCACAAATGATTTCAGCCTCTCTGATCCACCAGATGCCAAGCTCACAGTTACGAGCTGACATTATTCAGGAAAATTCTCCCCCTGCTCCCACTGGCTCAAGTGAAGTTGGAAGCAGAGAACTAAGGAGAAGATATCCAATGACANATGAAAAGCAAAGGCGTATTCCCGGTTTGAGCTCCGCTGAGCACCAGATCAGGCCCTGGCGATGCAAATCACGGCCAGGGGCAGAATGCAGACCTTCAGCCTGCCCTAACCTGGAGCACAAAGACAAAGGCTTCACTTCAAATGTGCTGCTTCACCTTTTAGAACAGGGATTTATAGACATTGGCTTACACTATTGGATGTTCTCTTCAGCACAATCAGCGCAGAGGCTTTTTTTGTATGCACTGCTGCCTAAAGATTTTTTAAGCAAGATTTTTAAAATGCAATTTTTATGCATATAATTATAGGATCACAGACTGCTTTGGGTTGGAAGGGACCTTAAAGATCATCTCATTCCACTCCCTGCCATGGGCAGGGACACCTTCCACTGTCTGGTTGCTCCAAGCCCCACCCAGCCTGGCCTTTGAACACTTCAAGGGGTGGGATGTAAATTCTTTTTTATACATATACAAAATATTTTTCATCTCCACTGCTGCCCCACGTCAAATACTCAAGGCCATTCAGTGCTTTAGCAACAGGGATCTAGAGGACTTTCAGACTTACATAGGCACTGGGTGGGAGTGGCTGAGCCCCCAGGATGTCCCCTACCCAAAGCCTTGACCACACACAGTGGTCAGCAGGACAGAGCAGCCTCTCAGCATGTTCCCAGGAGCACCCCTACCCCACATGGTGGAGTAGGCTGGGTTTAGGCCTCTCTGTCTGGGGAGAGAGGGCCAGAATCAGGGCTGTAGGTTTGCTTTGCCCCAGGTATCTCTGCTCCTTGTCCAGCTCTTATTCCAGGTCCTGCTGGGGGCCATCTCCACCCCAACTGCCCAGCACTCTCCAGAGCCCTGCAAATTGATAAGGCTGCTTCATGATCTATGGCAGCTGGTTTTAATTAAAGCTGCCTCCTCTGCATTGCTCCCAGCCTTGTGCAGACAGCAGCACAAATGATTTCAGCCTCTCTGATCCACCAGATGCCAAGCTCACAGTTACGAGCTGACATTATTCAGGAAAATTCTCCCCCTGCTCCCACTGGCTCAAGTGAAGTTGGAAGCAGAGAACTAAGGAGAAGATATCCAATGACAGCAAACTAAATCTCCACTTGTAACCCTGACTGAGCAGAAAGCTGGTTAAGCATGTCACCTTCAAACCTCCCCATCTCAGGAGCTCCTGGAGGGCAGCAGCAGAGGGGATGAGGGGTCAGCCCAAGTGAACCCCTCACTCGCAGCCTCCTTCAGGGCAGCAGGCAGCTCCTGGGCCCTTGAACTAACAAGCCAGGTCCCAGTCAGGAGAGCACAGCGTTTCCTATTTGTGAGAATCCATTCTTGATCCCTACTGACACGTTCTGGGAGTGGGGTGAGGGTTAGGGCTCCATTTACACCAGGAGTCACTTCTGGACTTATCATTACCTCACTCCTCTGCAGGTGAGGATGGGGACATCACTGGGCTGTGACTGCCCTGACCACTCTGCACTGGGCCCCACAACTCTCTGCCCTGCACAAAGCCAGGCCCAGAAAGCTTTCCATGGGCACCACGTGTTCTCCTCACTTTCATGCTGCTTTTACAGCACATGAGGTTCAAGCAAGCCGTTTTATCTTCCAAGCACCCTGGTGGAGGGGGAAAAAGAAAAACCCCCAGTCTCCTGACCCTGCATTCCAGGTGGGGATGTCCAGCACTTGGACCTTGCTTTTAGGACCACCCTTGGTAGAGATAGTACTTAAATTCTGAAGTACCAGACCATTGACAGATAATCTTGTTTGCAGAGTGGGAGGTTGCCTTCCTCCCTGTACAATCAGAGCAGATGACAGGGCTGCCACCAGCTCATTCCTCCCAGGCTCCCTTCACCTCGGGGCTCCTGAAATTTGGATCAGAGGCACCAGAGCTACAGCCAACTCAAGACTTGCTGTTGAGGGTCTTGGAGGGAGATGTCAGACTGAGGTGCTCTGCACCGAGACACCCGAGTCGTGCAAACATGCAAATAAGCACGAATATTAATTGCTGAGAGGGCTTTATGGTCACTGCAGGATTGCAGGCAGCTTCAGCTCTTCCATGTGTGGGATGTGCAGTGTCTTATTTCTCTCATGTCTCCAGTGTTGTCATAGAAGCAAGCAACATATTTTCTGGTACAGATCTGCTCTGGTACATCCCAACTGGTACATTTCGTGCTTTGTTTCTGTCTCCAGAGGACAGGAACGACCATCTCTAACCTGTGTGAACTTTGAGGATGTTGCAGCATGCTGGGTGTTTTCAAAGGACCTGTGGTATCCATCTCCAGGGAACAGATTGAAATGGCAGGGGGTGAGTGGTTGTACCAGACAGTGACGCTGCTCCACGGGCTTGGACTGTTCATGCAAAAGATAATTAATTTATGTGAAAATACCAAATATTTTTAGAAGTTATTTGTACATTCAGCCTCTAATAGAGGTGGAGGGGCAAGATTTTTCAAGACTACAATTGACGTGGGATTTGACTCAAATGAAGAAGCTGAACAAGCCCAAATTCACACTTAGAGTTTATTTCTTCATCTAAGGTTTGAAAGCGTAGCATAAAAATGGGTACAGCTCTGAAATCTTTTCCCATCATGGAAATCAAAGTGATTCAAATCCAGTTAATTCCCAGGTTCTGTATCCAGTTTGCTCACACTTGGGGCACTCAGTGACCCCACAGAAACACAGTGCAGAGTCCAGTGCCTGACCCAGGGCCCTGAGCTCTGGTTGTGCTTCAGAGCAAAGCCTGCTGAGAAGGTGGATCTGGAGACACAGGGCTGCTCCTCACCCCTGGGAGGGTGTCCCTTGTCACACCCAGCTGGGAGACAGGGTCCCTGGGCTTGAGCTGGGGACCAACCCCCCCAGCTTTTGCTCAAAGCTGGATGTTGTGCTGACTCAAAGGAGCATTCCTGCCTGGTCTAGCGGGAGCTGCACGCTGTGCTCTCTGTGTGTCCTAGCTGAGGAAACGTTTTCCATAACATACGGAGCTCCAATCTATGTTTACAGCAAGGCATGTCACTTGAGAGTGCTGCACTTCCCCCCATGTCAGAGAGAAAACAGCCACCCAGGAGATAAACTGCTACTCAGAGCTGTCTCAGAACCAAATGGTTTTCTTCCCAGTGAGATGAAAATGCAGCATGGTTAGGACTGCCAGCCCAAACACAGAGCTGCGTGCAAAATTCATACAAATTGGGTTTCCTGGGTCCCTTTCTTCCTTCTCACCTAGGCACCTTGTATGAAAGCATCAAAGCACGGTCAGCAGCACCCAGCTGGTCCAATCCCTTCACCAGGAACATCCCTTCATCCTGCAGAGCTTGGAAAGTGATGGATGGAGACACTGGCCCTCTCTGGAGGCAGCAGGACACTCTGCAAGCAGGCATTTGCTCTGAACTCTACCTGGACAGATATTTGCAGTTCTCTGGTACCCTCAAAAAGACACTCATGGTGTCTCTGCAGGCACTTACCAAGCTGTGCCATCCCTCCATGGGCTCAGCCTGGGAAGAGCTTCCATCTCTATAGGCAGGAGTCCTTGGGAGTTCTGCTTTCTGCTGCCCCTCCTCTGCACCTCCCTGAGCTTATGCTGGCAGTTCCACATGGCCCTGAGAGCACCCACTCCCCCAAATAATCTTTTTCTGGCTGAAAAGAACACCCTCCTGCCCTTGGAGGGGTGCCAGTAGCCTCCCATCTCCAGCCACAGCCTGGGATCACCTCCGTCTGCAGCAGCTTAGGGGTGAATCCAAACTCGGGTAAAGTGCTCTTGCTTTTTCCAGGAGAAAGCTCTGGTGCTTCCCTCTGACATAAAAGATGATGGCTGGGGCTCTTCTGGAGTCACAGATGATCCTAACTACAGTTACAGCTCCTATTCTAGCAAACTTAACTTTGGTTCTCCACAAACAAATCCTCCTCAAGTCCAACCTTCATGTTCGTCTTCTGTGAAGAAACATCTCTTGTCTCTGTCCTACCTAAAAATAGATGGAAAGGGGGGAAAATGGAGCAGGGTCCTCTCAGTGGTGCCAGGACAAGAGGCAACAGGCACAAAGTGAAATTTATGAAATTCCACCTAGGCATAATAAGAGCCTGTTTGTTGTGCAGGTGGATGGACAAGGCAGCAGGTTGTCAGGAGAGGCTGTGAACTATCCAACCCTGGAGACATTCCAGCACTGCCTGGACACAGGCCTGGGCAAGCTGCTCCAGCTGGTCCAGCTTTGTGGAGGGCTGGATTAGACACCTCCAGAAACAACTGGAGAGAACCCCAGCCTCAACTGCTCTGTGATCTGGTCACCTCAGCCGAAAACATCATTGTGACTTTACTGACAGGAGCTGCCAGCACCTTTCTGTAGTATGTGGACATGCTTCCCCAGCCTTTTGGGAAAAAGCTTGGCTCTCCAAGGAGGCACCATAACTGTGCCCCTTTCCCTGACCCTTAAGCAAAGTCTTCCCTAAACAGGAATCTAGGTCATAGTTTAATTTTCTTTTTTTTTTTTTTTTAAAGTAACATCCCAATCTTTTTTTTTTTTTATTTCCTGCATGTGGCAGAGACAGAAATCAGGGAGGATGAAAGCCAAACATGGGAGAACTGGGAAGGAGCGTCAGAGCCACTGAGTCACCTCGGGGTTGCTGTCAAATCCATTATTATTCATTACAGTACTCTCATGCAGACTAATGGACATGTGTCCTATTAGTCCTGCAGTCACCATGGGTAAAATAAAAAGCTTTGGACAGTTCTAGGAAGGGTCTCAGTTTCAAGCCAATTTTATATCACAGCCTATTTTTGGCCAGTGCTGCTCACTTGGGTCCTCCTCAGAGCTGCTGTTACGGGAACAGGATTTCTTCCTTAAAGATGGAAGATTTCTTCCATCTCTTGTTGACTACAGCTCATGCTCTGGGTGATAAAACTGCAGGCAGTTGTATCAGAGTCAGGGTGGAATCCACACCTGAGCCCTGGTGAATTCAGTGGGGCCAGAGCTTCCTAAGTGGCTGTTCAAACAAAAATATGTATTTGGGAAATTTTATTCAAGACTACATTCAGTCGTGTTTCAATATTGGACACTATTTGCTGCTGCTAATATTTTTTTTTCCTTAGAAAATAATCTTTTAGCAAAAACCACGCCATTGTTCTGCCAAGCTTGCTGACCTTGTGCTAATTAACCACACTTCTAGGCACACAGCATAACCTCATGCTAAGCCAAACAATGAGCAGCCTATAAATAAAAAAGAGCTACTGCTAAATTTCACATGTTTGGCTTTAAACTCAAAGACTTCCATGGGTGGTAGGAGGTTGCTTCACTCTATATTTATCTCTTTAAAATTAACAGAAAGGAAAAAATAGGCCCCTTTGCCCTTGGCCTGGAACATAAGGTCGGGGTGACAAGTGGCAGGGGCAGGGCTGGGGGAGCCTGGCAGCTCAGCCATCCCCATGGCAGTGCCCTGGGCTCAGCACGCTGTATCCAGTAGGAAATGATAATCCCCTCGTGTCCTGAGTCACTGCCCTGAGATTTTACATCCATGACATTTTAAAAAAAAAAAAAAAAATTAAAAATAGCATGCTCAGTCTTTCCTGCCAGTTCCTGACATGTGATTGCTAAGAACATCAGGAGAAAAGTACTTGCCATTTGTTTCCAGAAGCCCTGGGGAACAGAGACGTGAAACCTGGGAGTGGCTCAGAGGCTTTCCTAGAAAATGGCCCTTGTCACACCACCAGATATTCCATGGATCCCAGGAGCTGCTGCTGGTGCAGGGACGAGGCATCCCCTGAGCCCTGAGCTGTGTCAGGGTGTCTGTTCTGGCCTCTCTCTGCAGGCACCACTGCTGTGCTTGGCCACCGTGAAAGCTGTCTTTGGCCTCAAGGGAACAGAGATCCTCAGGCTCTCTCAGTGTCCCTGCTCTCCTCTGCTCTTCCTGGGGCCCTGCTTGGCTCTAGCCAGGCTGAGGATGGACCATCTCCACTGGGAAGCTGGCACAGAACCTGACAGAACGCAGGGGTGCTGAGCTGAGCCTGCCCTGGGCTGGAGGACAGGAGGTGGCTCAGGTGCCGTCCCAAGGCAATGCTTTATCTTGGATTTCTAAATTATGAACCTAGGCCTCCACAAATGGCTATTTTTGTCTCTCTAATGGGGTGGGGAGGCCCTGGCACAGGGTGCCCAGAGAAGCTGTGGCTGCCCCATCCCTGGAAGTGTCCAAGGCCAGCCTGGACAGGGCTTGGAGCAACCTGAGCTAGTGGAAGGGGTCCCTACCTGTGGTAGGGGTGGGATGGGCTTTAAGGTCTCTTCCAACCCAAACCATTCCATGATTTTATGCTGTTTGGACACTGAAGTGTCCCAAATGCTAGAGCAACCGACAAAGAAATTATTAGAAAGTGGATCCTGTTTTGATAAACCTGATTTTGGTGTTAAAAATCATTGTTCACCTGCAAACCTTGACTCAACCTCAGTTGCAAGTCCAAGGTGGCAGGTCATAAGGGTCACTGGTAAAACAGAGAAGGAGAGGATGGACATGGACTGAGGGGTCTTTGGCACTAGTTACAAACACAAGTGAAGGCAAATGTAGAAGACAGTGACTTTGACAATCTCATCCCTGAGAGGAGCCAGGGAGCAGCAGGGACCCTCAACCCAAGTCCCACATCCCTTGATGGAAAGTTGCATGGTGGGATTTTTCCAGAAGCATCCCAGGTTAGTCTTCCTTCCTGCAGGAGCCTGTGGTCATCTTGCTCTGCCTGCAGCCACGTGAGGGCCATGAGAGCCCGGCCACGAGCCACTGGTCAGCTCCTCTCACCTGCTGAGCTCAGCAGCACCACAGCAAGGGGGAAGCTGAGAACACTGAGGATTACCTGATGAACAAGAAGCATCAACTGCATTCTTTGATCACCTCCAGTTTAACACCCATGGCACAGTTTTAATTGCTGCAGATACAGTCAGACCGCTGGGATCTGTCCCAAGGGCCGAGGAACTCGAGGACGCTGCTTTTTTTGTCCCTTTCCCTTGCACATCAGGGAGTACTTGCTGCACTGGGCAGATGTACAACAACACTGCAGTGCCTCAGGCACCCAGCTCCAGTGGAAAAACCCAAGAAATTCATACCCTTGTCATGCCGAGCTCCATCAGCCTGTAAATAGCAGTGATGGCCCTGAAGCGCCCGGGGAATGGGAAATAAATATTCCTTCTCCTGGATACTACTGGGCTAAAACGCCTCATCCAAAGGCCCTGCTGTAGGGCGAGATTCCCCCTTGGGGCTGCAGACGAGGATGTTGACTTTGAGGCTGCTTATTGGCATTTGGAAGGAATTTGTTCCACCACTGGAAACTTTTGTGGCCAAAGAAGTTAGAGGGGGAAAAGCCAGTTAAACTTTGGCCTTTTTCTATGGAGGGTAAACTTAGAAACATAACTTAGATGCATAGTTTAGAAAACCAAGATAAAAGTCAAGCCAGCTGCTTATCCCACAGCTTTTTTTTGTGATTATTGCGTACCAGGCTTAGCCACAGGGACTAAGTGCATGTTTGGAGTGCAGTTTTTCTGGCTGGGCCATGAAACCCACCAAGAGTAATTTTTGACCATGTAATTCATCCTCCCTGAACAGACTCAAAACCTAGTGAAGCAGGAAGGAATAGGATGTGAATGGCAAAGCATCTTTGTGCACACAGGCTTTGGTGACCAGTGACACCCGTGTTATGGTGTGATGAGATTTGCCAAGGGGTTTTCTGATGAGAGAATATCAGTGGATGATAAAGCTGAAAGCCTCGACACACCAGAGGAGCTGTGTTTGTGTGTGGACAGCGAAAATGAGTTTGTCACTTGTTTTGTCGTGGTCTAAACTAAACCAAAATTAATGCCATCTCGCTCTAGATTGGCTTCTATTTAACAGCTCTGAATAATTCAGGAGAAAGCCTCTCTGCTGCCAATTACTGCTGCAGCCAGCACCTCCAGCCCCTTCAGTGTGCACAGCCCTGGCTCTTGGCCCCTCTGGCAGACACTGCCTACCCTGGGAAGGGGGACACTGCTGTGTAAAATGAGATTTCTGTCTGCTGCATTGGTTAGACACAGCCATGTGATAAAGGGAAAAGGGAAAATCCAGATAGTCTTCATCCTGTTAGGAATAAACTCTGTTGGTTAGTGTGATGTGTAGCTTTAATAAATTCATTGCTGCAGTTAAAAATCTCTCCTATTGAATGAGGTTGTGGTTAACAAGACTAATTATAAAAATCTGTGCATTTCCACAGATGCAAATCAATAGTGGGACACTCTCCTGTTCCATGCTGCTCCTTGGGCACCTCTTGTGACAAAGAAGTTTTCTGCAAACAGAGTTGCAAGAGCATATTGAGTTGCACTGAAATATCCTCAGTCACATTTTGTACGGGTGCCTGACAACAGTCAGGTTTTTCAGCCATTTCATCCTGCTCTCACACACTGTCCCAGCTTCCAATAAGAAAATATTGAAACGCTGGCTTTTTTCAGACTTCTGTAGGCATTGAGAAATTGATCTCCCCAGGGTTCTGGGCACTGTAATTAATTTGTTCTCTTTCTAATGTTAAAAGCTTTGTTGTGATTTCACCGTCCCAGACAGACATCATGGAAAAAATGGTGCGTGTCCCTGATCTCTTAATGGATTAAAATAGACTTGGAGGTACAAGGTAAGAGCAGAAGGCAGTGAATCAGATCATGCACCAGCTCTGTTGGTTTCCATTCGCACCCATTGAACAGAAGCCTGAGTCCCTTCCACAGCACGAGAAACTTCACGCCAAGATCTTGAAATGACTGTTGTAACACCTCTCCATGGTGATCTGCACAAATCCAGGCAGTGAGGGCTGCTGGCAGGCAGGTGCCACCTGCTTCCCTCACTGGGACTCCAGCAGGGCGCCCCAGCCGGGATATGGGGAAGGCAGGGAAGGATTTCCAAGCCAAGCTGTTTGCCAACTGGTTGGCCCCCCAGCACCTTCTTGTGCCTGGAGCTGTTGCTCCAGAGGGGCAGGACCTTGCACTTCTGTCGAAGTTTGTGTGGCTCCTGCCAAGCCATTTCTCCAGGCTCCTGAGGTGCCCACGGATGGCAGCACGCCCATCTGGGCCCATGAGCCATCCCTCCCAGTTTTGTGTCACCTGTACACTTGCTAAGGGTGCTCTCTGCCCCATCACACATCACTCAGGTCATTAAGGCAGAGGTCTGGGCAGCACATTGAAAGATTTCAGCCTTCTTGGTGGTCCAGGTTGGTTCTGATGAGCTCAGGGTGGGATTTCTGGATACAGTCAGGAGCTCAGCTTCCTTTTAAAAAGCCTGAACACTTGCAAACATTGGTGTTAAACTGGGGCTGTTAGATATGCAAGTACAAGCACTTCAGAAGTGCCAGCATTAAAGTTTCATATCCAGCTTAAATCAGTTCTCTCAGCTGCTGCTCACTGGCTCACAGGCGCTTTTCCCCGGAGCAGACAGAGCTCGGGAGCGTGTGGTTAGCGCGTGGTTTGACATGACGCTGCCTTCCGCTGCGCAAGTGGGAAATGGGCCCAAAAACTGCTACCACCAGCTAGTCAAGGACTTCCTCTGGACCATAGTTTCTTGTGACCAAGAGGTGCCAGGACAACTCTTTGTGGGGCCAGGCTGTCAGATCAGTTGTGGACGTTACCTGGTTTAAATATGCGTAACAAGGAAGAAGCAGCCTACTGTGTTGACTTGGCATTAAGTGCTCCTCTAAAGATTAAAGCAAGGGTTCCACTCAAAAACTGGATGAACTTGCAAGGGAACTGAAGCTGAAATAAAGTTGTGATAAGCCATGCCCTCGTCTAACTTTTGAGTGGGTGACTTTTTTTGGAGCTACTAATGAAAATAAGTCCAACAGCCTGTGACTCACTTCCAGGGACTCCTCTTCATTTAGGGAACAATTAATAACAGATTGAAGTAAGGAGCAGCCAGCATGTGCCATTCCCAGACACTTCATCCCCATGGAGATCTCCTGCCAATACCTTGTTTGCAGTGAGATCAATGACCTGGCAGTTCACCTTTAGGCTCCATGGGAAAGTAATTGCAGGAGGAAGCGTGGGGAGGTCTGCTTTTGTCAGGCAGGCTCTGGCAGATTGTCAAACTGGCAGCTTCCACGTGCAGGTGAGGAGAAGGTGCTTAGCCTGGTTTCCTGTGGGAATGAGGCTGAGTTGCCACCAGACTGTGATCAGCTTAACCCAAGGGACCGAGCAGGCTGCAGTAAAGAGCTTTAAAAAAAAATAAAGTCCTCGAAACTTTGTAAGAATGGAGAAGCACATAGAGAAAAGTGATGTTATTGGTGCTGGCACAGAGGGAAAGACAGGGAGAACTTTCCTCCTAGACACTGCCTTCAGCAGATGCTGCTGGCCATGGATGTACTCACCAACTAATCCATGGGAATGAAGCTCCAGGGAACGGCTTGTGCAGTCCTCTGGCTGGGTGACACTAAAGGAAGAGAAGAGAGACATTTTCTGTGGTTGTCATGGGTGACATGAGAGAGGAACTGATGAAAGGAAAGATCCAGGAGAGGAGGAGAGCAGAATTGAAGCTGTTTTGAAGAGAGCAGAGCTCTATGATAGTGCATTGTAGGAGGATTCCTGGACCGGGGGCTATAGCAGTGCAAGAGGTGCAGCAATGTGTGACTGTCTGCAAGAAAACAGGCTACATTAATTCTTTTTTATCATTTGATAGCTCCCACAGTAACTTTTGTGCCATGGATTAATGTTTTTGCAGAGAAAAGGGTCAGAAAGCTGGGCGAGTTGTTCATGGGTCTTCCTGCATCAGCAGAAATATGTCTCACATTCAGCCACGCTTGGCAAACCAAGTTGTGTTTAGCCTGTAGCTAGAAATGTTTATAATTTGTTTTATTATTTATAATTTGTCCCTGAAAACTGCACTGAGTATGTCATCATGCTGGAAAGCATTCAGCTGGTGTCAGCTGAAGTAAGGGAGGTGGGCAATTATCTTGCAAAGAGTCTGTGCATTCAGGTATTAAAACACCCACCACTGCTGCAGTCTGGTCCATGTGAAAGGCTCAGTTGCTCTGCAGTCTATTTTTACAGCTCCTTGGGGTCAAATCATCTCTGCAAAGGAAGATTTAATGAGAAGGACTGACCCTTCCTGCTACTCCTGCTATCCGACAATGACATTTTACCCAGCTTGTCTTCTCCTACGAAGACAAACCGTTCCTTAGGCCCACTTTGTATAATGAGTATTTCCATGAAATTGCCATGGCACCCCTGGGGGATTCAAAGGCCTCTCAGGGAGAAGGATTTGCCTGGCACTTGTGTTCCCTGACTAGCCAGCCCTGTCCCATAATGTCATGGCATCAGTGCAACCAAGCCATCAGCCACCCCTCTCCACCTCAGGAGCCTGTGCCAGGAGAGGAGAGCAGGAACATTTCTGCCAGCAAAACACATCCAACCCAGCAAGTTCAGCAGGGAAAGGTTTGCCAGCACCAGGGTTTGTGGCAGGTCCTCAGGATCCCCACCAGACGACTCGCTCTGAAACCCAGTCATCCAAAATCTGGGGAGGAGTGGGAATAAGCAGGTACTGCGAGTCTGACTTCACCAGTGCACTAAGCCTTGGTCTGAGGGCTCTGTGGCTCCTCTTATGGCCTAGCATTTTGAAGCCATCACAGAAAAAGGATGGGGACAAACAGGTTGTAATTCCAGCAAGTCCATGAACTTCTTCAGTCAACTACAGAGAGGAGTGTCTTTGACTCAAACCTCCAAGCATTTGGAGGTATCCTTCCTTTCTTCTGCCAGGAGAAAGAAATGTTCTTGCTAAAAATGGGGGCTGGGGTGGGGTACATAGAATCACAAAATCTTAGAATCATTTAGGTTGGAAAAGACCTCTGAGCCCATTGAACCCAACAGCCGCCCCAGCACTACCCCGGCCACAACTGAAACGTGTCCACAAGTGCCACATCCACATGGCTTTGAAATCTCTCCAGGGATGGGGACTCAACCACTGCCCTGGGCAGACTGTACCAGTGCTTGATAACCTTTTGGACAAAGAAAATTTTCCAATATCCAACCTAAAACTTCCCTGGTGCAACATGAAGCTATTTTCTCTTGTCCTATTGCTTGTTACTTGGGAGAAGAGACCAACAACCCCAAACCTGCCCCTAAGCACCTTCTAGCCTCTCAGGACACTTGCATTTGAACCTCAGATTCATCTTGTATTAAAAGGAGAATGCCCAGCACAAACCTTAAAACATCTTGGCCCGGGGTCTGTGTTCTTCTTGTCTCAAACACTGAGCTGCATTTCCCTGTGACTGGTGCCATCAGATTTGGTGGCAGCTCTCCATTTCAAATAGTTAATTTTGCTTTATGAGATCAATCCCTTTAGTAATTTGTTTTCTGCCATTACTGCAGAGAGCAATGATCAGAATATTTAAAATATTAGACTGCAGCTTTTCTGTAATGGCCAAGAAAAAGTAAATCTGGAACAGCAGAAGGTAATGGCAAGGTGGTTGGGTGTTAGGGTCTTTTCGTGGTAGGCAGAGTTCGTATTCCTGGCCATTGTTTGGTTTATATTAGGCAGAGAAATTGAAGTTTTATTACAAAATTTCAAGGACTTTTGGATCTGAAAGATGAAAAGTTTCTTCTAACTCCATTTACCCTGAGAAAAGATATTCTCCCCAGCGTTTTGTGTTCCCTGCCCAAGCAGACAAATCTGAAGTTACCCAGACCATGACCTTTGTAACTGCTTGTGGCAGCAGGTTGCAGCCCAAAAGCAACACTCACCCAGGGAGATGCACCTGAATGTTTTCATTTCCTTTGGTACTATGTTTGCATTTGCAAAATCATCCAGTCTCATCTATTTATGGTTTATGGCTTAATATGGCCCAGGTTTATATCGTCTGAGTAATTACCAGGATTTGCTCTGTGAAGCAGAGGAGTTCTGGGCAGACATTTTAATTTCCATCAGCTGTCATACCCTGGGAAGATAATTAAACACTCTTCATTTTCCATTTTAAATGGTATACAAAAGCTGGACGTTAAACCCAGAGAGCTTTCCAAAAGGGAACATGTGGGTAGCTTCAAACTTTCCTTTGGCACCCAGCCACCAGCGAGGGTCAGCCCGAGTTCACCATTTCCCATTGTGTAAGGCTATTTGTTTAACATTTCTTTTGTCTGAAGTGGCCTTGTCAAATGAGATCTCCACATAATTTTCATTTGGCCCTTCACTCACATCAGAGCTGTCAATCCCATGGAAGCAGTTTGAGCTTAACAGAAATGTAGACATAAATAGACAAAGCTTTAAGAAATTCACATAATTTTTCAGCTTAATCATAAAGGTATCCCTAAAAAAATGGAGTAGGCAGCCTCAGAATCTCATGGCTTAAAAATCCAAAGACACTTCCAAGGACCAAGGTTCAACAACTTGATTCACTCTGCCTCTGTAGACAGGCTGGCCCCTGAATTTCAACCTCCATATTTTGACTAGATTAAAAAAATAAGCCTCACATTGTTTGGAGTGAGGGACACATCCTTCTTCACATCCTGTCCTGCATGGCACTGCTGAGCGGGGCTGAGAGCTTCCCCTCCTGCAGCGTGAGGCCACCACACGCCGTAGGTGCACGTCATCCCCGCTGCCCTCAGGGTCCCTCTGACACGGTGCATCCACGTGCTTGCTCTCTGCGATGCAAGAACATCCCCCGAAACAAATTAATGTCATCTCCTGGCAGGTCTGTGTGCCAGGATTTAGCTGGGGACTGGAACTGCAGGCGCTGTTGCTGTTCTAGTTAATCCTCCTCGGCTGCAGTTGCATTCCAAGGTTTCCAGCTGGGCACGTACCTGCTCGTGTACCTGCTCACCCAGCTGATATCCAGCCAGAATGGTGGCATTTTCTCTTATTTTAAATCTAAATTCAACACGATATGGAAAGAGATGTTGCTGAGCACTTTTAAACTTGTAATTACAGGTGATATCACTGAACACTGTACAGATCCACCTCTACTGGTATTTGATATGCAAACGAAAGAGACCATGCTGCTGTTGGCACAGAACCACATGGGCTGGGAAGGGCCTCCAGAGGACCTCCACTCACTCCCACCTCCTCATCAGTGCAGGTATAGTGAGTTGCTTAGAACCATGTCCAGTTAAATTTTGGGTATCTCCAAAGATGGAGCTTTTACAGCCTCTCTGGGCAACTGATGTCAGTTTTCCTCTACCCTCATGGTAGAAAATTCTTCTCTTCTATAGAACTGGAATTTTAATCTGACACGTACAACAAAAGGAAAAAGCACCAGCTCTAGCTGCATATAGAAGCTACACTCATTTCTTATGTGGTTTGTAAACCCCTCAAAATTTCTGCCTCCTCCTTAGCATTTTCCCACTGCTAACAAAATTGCATTTCTCTAATCATCTCCATTGTCCATATGCCCCATTTGTGTCCTGGAAACTGCCAAGGCTGTGTCTCATTTCAATTTCTTGATGGCCTTGCTCAAAGGCCAGTTGCCATTGTATGGAAGTCCAGTACATTTAAAAGAATCAATTACAGAAAATGACACAGTTCCAGCTGCCTTCCAGAAGGCTCCTTTGGCAGGAGTTAAACCCTGCAGAAGGAGCACACACAGGGCTGTCTTCTCACGGGTCAATGCATAGGATATGAATTGATGCATGGGATGTAAAGAGTCCCAGTGAGATTCCCCTGCCAGCCCTACACCACACCCCAAAAGCTCTGCCCTCCCAGGGCCGTGTCCTGCTGCTGGCCCTGGCAAGTCACTGCCATTCCTGTTTCCTCATGTCCCTGGAAGGGAGGGGGACATGATTTCAGTGGGTGCCCTGCGAGCTGGGAGTGACAGAGCACACTCCGCACATCGTGTCACACCCCATCACCCGTGTGGCTGTCACCTGGAGACATGGAGCTCCTCCTCAGAGGGACCATGCAGGTCCAGCACACATCCCATCACCCATGTGGCTGTCACCTGGAGACACGGAGCTCCTCCTCAGAGGGACCTGCACATCCCCTCACCCACGTGTGTCACCTGGAGACATGGAGCTCCTCCTCAGAGGGACC
>VZTH01002201.1:63157-79732 GCA_013397815.1 Aleadryas rufinucha
GCACACATCCCATCACCCATGTGTCTCACCTGGAGACATGGAGCTCCTCCTCAGAGGGAATGCAGGTCCAACACCCCAGCACTTCACTGCAGGATGAAAGGCAGCTCCGGATCGGAGCGATGCTTCCACTTTGTGTCTCCCTTTGCTCCCAAGGCTTTGATTTTTCCCGACTGTGATCACCAGAGTGGCCCTTGCTGTCTCACATGGCACTGCAGGAGCACCTTCCTGGTGCTCCATCTAACCTGCCGCAGCCTTCCAGCACAGCACGTGTCCAATGTCAGCAGAGATGGGTGTCCCCCAGAGGAAAGCCATCTGAGCTGATAGGAGATGAGTAACTCAATGTGATCACAAGAATTACCAACACTAAACATGCCTCTGAGAGGCTCTGAGCAAGGCCCTGATAGTCACAGACATTCCATGAGCTGCTGTTTGCCACAATATCGTTGTCTTTGATGTCCTTAGAGAACAGAAAATAATGCAAATTACTTATATCTTTGCTTTACAACAAGGATACTTTAGCTCTTCCCTGTTCTCATATCCCTCTCTGGGTGACATATATCTAGCTATACAGTATAAATAAGAAAATTACTGTCTTTGGCACCTATTATTGGAAAGGTTCTTCCTCTAACAAAATGAGACAATTCTGAAATGGTGCTCCATGATGTTAAAGAGCTGCTGTTTCTACATTTCTGCAGTGGGAGACACTGGGAAATTTGTAAATGGAGAGATATTTCAAATTTGAGAGTTTCATCAGGAATACATATTATTTCAATGAGATTTTAAAAAGACTTCTTTTTTTAGTTACTCATGACATTGTGGAAGAGCTTTGAACAATCCCTTCCCCACTCCAAATTCCAATGGCACCTTCCAAAAACTACATGGAGCAACAAGGAGGATTCAGATTTCAAAAACCTGAAAATATCTGAAATTGTCATTGAAAATGAAAGATTTTATTCTTCACTTTTTCATTGGGAAAAATAAAATACGATGCTAAAGCAAATCTTTAACGTAGCACATTTTTTCATTTAACAAGAAAAACCAGGCAATAATTTCCATCCCAGTGGAAGAAGTGCAGCTCTTTGCACGGTGCTCTCAAGCAGGCTCCCTCTGTGTTAACATGCACCACGAGCTGTAGCTATTTTAATGCTTTTTAGCTTCAGCATTCCTACATGTCATTGAAAGCATCCGGCTTTCCACGAAACAAATGTGTACTTTAATGAGGTAGCTGTCTAGAATACATATTCCTTCCCATGCTGTCAGATAGGAAGTTTGAAAACAGAACAATAAAATACACATAAACCTGACCAAAGATGAACATCCTGCATCCACGGTACAAGGCTCTGCCTGTGTCCAACGTGGCAAACTGTTCCTTCTCTTTCCACAGTTGTTTTATTATTCTTTGGGGTTTTTTTCAGGGCTGAGCACAGAATCTGATCACTTCCCTGGCTCTCTATGTGACTTTGCCTTTTAAGAAGAGATGTTAATGAATATGATTAAGCTGGCACAGCCTTAAGTAACATTAAGCTACTTTAAATATATTTCCCCTAATATACCAGCTGTTTTCTGTGAAGAAAAGATTCCCTTCAAGAGATTTCCTTCTAGAGAAGAAATCTCCTCTCATTTGCTCCAAAGGAGTTTACTCCTTTACCTTTATAGTCAGACTATGCGTATTTTGAATTTGTCTGGCATTCTCCTGCTGTGACCTTCACCACACTTCCTTCTCAGATCAGAGTTGATGGCTGGGTCTGCTTTCACTCAGCTTCCCACAAGGTCATAACTCTGGTGTGGTTTTGCTCTCAGACAGCAAAAATCCCACCTGGAGTTTCAGGGAGATGCCACTGCCATTGCAGACTACCAGTTGCATTTTCCCTTCATCCCTCAGATGATCCTTCAATGCATAAGCTGAGCTCCAGAACATGAAATTACTAACAAACGGGCATTTTGCACACCCAAATGGGCATTTTCTCCTCTTCCTGACAAGGAATTGCTGCAGCACTGGATGAAAAAGCAATAGCTGGTGGGTCCCCTGGGAGCCCACCTTGCCACGTGTGTGTGGTTCTGTAGAGGTTTCCCCAGACTGTCACCAGAGAAACTCCTGGTTCTGTGTGGAAATGCAGTGGGACAACCAGTGAGGGCTGAGGACTGAATCCACAGGGTTTTTTATTTTGAAAACTAATAATTTCCCAGTTAAGCTAATTTTCATCTCCCTTTCTTCATCCCTGGCCATGCAGCACCTGAAACATCTTCCTCAGTTTTCACTGACTTCTCCTTCCTTCCATGGCTCACTCCTGTGGGACTGTGCCTGTCTGGAGAGCAGAGCTCCTGCCCTATCCTGACAGGGACGCTGCTGCCAGCAGCTTTTCTCCTGATGCAAAGTGACTGTGTCCTTCTGGGGGGTCATTCACGCTTATGCTTCCATGCATCCAGCTCCAGGGCCTTAGGAGATGCTAAAAAAACCTCTTCCCCAGACAGCACAGCTTGGCTGGGCTGGGCCAAACGTGAATTGGGCTCCACTGCCTGCAAGCAGAGTCAAGGCAAAGCTTCCTACTGTGGCTGTTTCAATTAGGCAATGAGATCACCGCCTGCACCGTCCCTCTGATGAGTGTCCATCACCTGCCCAGCACTCATCCCAGGCTGGCTGTTCAGCTTTGGTCACTGCAAAGAGGTGGGAATTACACCTCAGCTCACTTCAGGAAAGGACAGGATTCTGTCATGATCCGGTCAGAAATTTATTTTAACTGCCTGTAAACCTAGGGCAGGGTGCTGCTAGCAATGACTCGGGGTAAAAGTGGCATTGTGGCCCTAAAGACTAAAGGAACTAAATTGTATTGAAATGTTTAATTTTGGTGATAGACTTGGTATCAACCCAACAGGTGGTTTAGTAATAGAAACATTGAATATCCCCAGCTGGAAGGGACCCACAGGGATCAGAGACTCTAACCCCTGGCCCTGCACAGACACCCCAACAATCCCACCCTGTGCATCCCTGGGAGTGTTGCCCAAATGCTCCTGGAGCTCAGGCTGCCTTGGGAATGTGGCCATTCCCTGGGAGCCTGTTCAGTGCCTGACCAGTGAGGGACTGCAAATAAACCAGGACATTAACAACGTCACTCAAGACTTCGAACGCTGCAGCAATAAAGCCAGTTCAATGTGTAATTGTGATTCTCTCTTCAGGTCCCAAAATGTGTATGTCTCTGCCAGTTCTTCTCTTCTTTGCAAATGAAATTTTTATCTCTGCATCAATTTCTCCCACCATCAGGTTTCAAAGAAGGATGTTCAGTTATCTAAACACTGAAGCTGGTTTGAGTGCTTGCCAGCTTCGAAGGCATCGTGTTCACTATCCACTGGACTGCTTTGAAGGATGCCTTTTTTCCTAAAATACTACGTCCTTTAGAGGTACATTTCATTTATACTCTATTGGGTCTTTATTTCTAAAAGTTTCTTTAACCCCTCAGTGGCATCCAGAGGAAATTTTGTGGCAGGGATGAGGTAGATTAAAACCAACTACCAGAAGGGAAGGTTATTTTTGCGAGTGAAATCAGCAAATGCCTCTGTCAGGAAGCTGTGGATTCCAGGAAGGACAGTTGCTTCTCATCAAGCAGGAATGCTGTGTTTCCTCAGACAGCATGTTTTAATCCCTGGGCAGTGGGCACCAGAGGTGCCAGGGGACAATAACGGGTAGCACTCAGGACACTTCTGGTCTGGCCCAGAGGAGATGCAGCATCCTGGGGCCACGGGAGGCAAGACTTCCTCATTTTTCCCTTTTAGCTGAAGGTAAAGAAGCAACAGCATGTTGCAGCCCCAAGGTGTGCATAGACAGGAGCTCCAGAAGCACAGGCAGCCACCTCACAAGGCGGACACCACTGAGAGTACCTCTACTGCAAGGCTGGCAAGGGACCCCTTCGAGCCAATCTCCCAACCTTCCCTGCAAAGGAGCCGCAGCTGCCCTCCAGACCCAGCTGCCTGGGATGCCCCATCCCAAGGATTTACATTTGCCTCGTGTCCTGCCCTCCATGGCTCAGAAGAGCCGCTGTGAAAGCATCTCTGCTCGCAATCTGTAGCCCACGTGGAAACAGGAGCTGTCAGAAGTGTCTGCAGGGAAAACACGCCTGCTCACATTTCGCTGGGCTTTACTCATTCCTGTTGAGTCACTGCTCCTCTGGGCACTGCTCTGCACCGACGTGCTCGCTCTGTCAGCAGCTGAAAGGAAGGCACGGGCAGGTTCCTGCGCTGCTGGGTGACCCAAGCCCGGAGATTTACTCACACAGTGCAATATTTCTTCATCAAGAGCGCTGTGAAACCCTGACGCCAGCGAGGTAACAGTCGCTGAACTAAGTCACTGCTGACAGGGAATTCTCATCCTTTCCCCAAGACACGTTTTTTTCTTTATTTTAGACGTGGTTTTTTCATTATGTTCTTCACTATGATGTCTTTCGTGACATCAGTTTGGGTATCATCTAAAGAACTGAAGTAGGAGCATCAGATGACGCAGAGGTCGAAGTGTGTTTTGGGGGTTGAATACGAAGTTTGGAGTTAGGAGTTGAAATCATCTTCTCGGGAATTGTTTGCCTGGGAAATATTTGACAAGTGGAAAACTGCCATAGATGACTGATAGACTTGGTCCAGTGTAGATTAACTTCATGAAATTCATATGAATAATTTGTTTCTGTAATTTTAGATTTCACCTAAATCTCTGCCACTATGCAAAAAACCTGAATTATAAAAACGCTCAGGAGCATGACAGAGGACTATTTTGCCATCACTTTTAAAGATAAAAAAAAATTTAAAATATGTGAAGTAACATGAGTTTAAGCCCTGTAACATACAACAGAAAATGGCAATGGTTACCATCTAGAAACTGAGAATTTTCAGTAGTAAAATAACATCTTTCTTGCGACCCTGCCTAGCAACCTCTGCTGTGAACAGAACTATTGATCCAGGGAGGGTGTTTTGCTCAGAGGCTGGAATTCAGCCTCCCTGAGTGCAGGCAGCTCTGCTCCAAGCCTGCTGCCCAGCAGGGCTCCAGCCAAGTGGAGATGACCTTGCAGTTCACTGTCTCTGTGTTTTCTGACAGATAAACCCAGGCCCAGCCCAGGCACTGATTTCCCTTTCAGCTGCACACGTACAGGGGCTTTCTTCTGCATCATTTCAAAAATACAGCTCCTCTCTCACATTGATCCAGATTTCAGGCCAGCTTTCACTTGCCTTTAAACCTTCTTATCATCTGCAGCTGAGTCATCTCCCATGTTTCCTGTAGTCTGGATTAATTCTTTCTTTGGCAGATGGGATTTCCACTCCCACTCTTCCTCCACAGACTCCTTGAGCAAGTCATCTTTCTTTTCTGCCTCAGCTTTTCCATCTCTAACATGGGAATCAGGACACTATCCTTCCTTGGACCAATTCTGAGAACAAATCCACTTCTGTCTACAGAATACTGTGATGACTGCCATTGGAAACTGCATAATCAGTGTAATCCATACTGTGCTTTCACAAGGGTATCCATGAATAAAGAAATGCATTGTATCCCTCTTCCCAGCTAACTACACCCTAGAAGTGGAGAATTACAGTCACATCAAAATGATGGAAATGATGAAAATTGAGGTCTCCACATGGAGCTGAGGATTTGTGGGGCTCAACCTGAGCCCATAGAGAAGGAGGAGGAAGAGAAGATGCTAAATGGACCAAGCACAGACATCTGGTTTCTGGGACAGAAGCAACAGTGATGTAGAATAAAGCCTGGAGGTGCTTTTAGCACCTCATTCAGGAGCCAACCTGCGATTTTAGCAGACAGCCCTATAGGTGCCCTTCCTCCACAGCCCTGATCACACTATGGTGGCAGAAAACAATCTCCCAGGGAAATCCACAGAGCTGTAGAGTGCTGAAGTTAATGAAAACATCATCCAGCTCTCCACCTGGCACTGGGACTGTGCCAATATTGACCAAATCACTGATGGTGTTAAATAGACTCCCTTTCATTTGAACTGCAAACAGGTAAATATTAGTGCTGCCTCTAATAACACTTGGAGAATGCACACACCAGCCCCTGCTCATCACCCTTAGGCACGGCCTGGAGGGTGCAGAGCAGTGGAGAGGATGTGCTCTGTCCCAGCTAACTCAGACCCAACTGGAACAAAGCTAAAAGCAGAATGAGCTCCCAGCTTGTGCTGGACACAAGCTCGTGCATTGATGGAAATGATGGCAGAATGTTCTGTATTCACGTCTCACCTGTATTTTCTGAGCTCACAGTGAGGCCTGAACAGCTCTCCCTGCAGTGATGAGTGTGTGAGGACACTGCAGGATGGATGTGCCTGAGGAACCTCCCCGTCCCTCCCTGTGGTGAATGGGAACAAAGGACACCTCAAGTCCCCTGGCTTCCAGGGATGTTTTAATTTATTTTCATCAAACCAGAGAGGACACAGCCCTGCACACTCTTTGTATATATTCTTTGCTATGAGTACGGACTCCTTCTGTGGAGAGTAAATAAAATATTTACAGTCTATAAATCTAGGAAAATTGTTTCTCTTTCAGCAGCAGATCGAATTCCCTGGCCTGCTGCAGGGCAAATTGAGTACCAGTCTCCAACTCATCTCCTAGCCTACAAGATTTATGTATTTTTAGAGCATCTTGGAAAATATGTTGTGATTTACATATGATTTTTTTTGCCAGAGAGGATACTGAGGGCTTCTCCTTCAATACAAATTATACTCTGTAACTATTGTTATGAGAGTCTTTTGTAACACAGCTTTGTAGGACGCAGACTTTCTTTTGTTGGCTTCATTTACATCTGCTGTGTTTTATGGGCTCTGCACCACTCACATTTCTGAATCATTTGCATTATTCCTCATACCCTTTTGGCCGAGAGGAGCGCTGGGTTTTACACAGCACTTTACTAGCAGGACATGCATGTTGAAACAAATCATAATGCTTGGGATTTGTATCTTCAAAGTGCTCTTCAAATACAGCCAAATACAGCTTTGCACCATTGGGGTGAGGAACCAAGAGGAGTTTATTCCTGTTTCACTGGAAAGCGAGTGGCTGAAGCGATGCTGTGTCCCCATGAACCCAGAACACGCCCGGGTGGGACAGCAGTGCTGGCCCCCACCACACCAAGGGAAGAGCAGGCTCCTCTCATTTTGGAAATGGTCAGTCACATTCAAAGGAGCCCTGATGCTATTTTGAACCATAGAAACACAACCTCTGGTGTGTTTCCATGCAGTCTCAGAAGTTATTGGGCTGATTTTCTCCCTGTCCAACCCCATGGAGTTGGGCGAGGCTGAACCTCCTCCAGTGCTGCTTTGGTTGTACACACAAATACATAATGGGATTATCTGTAGTGTGCAGACTCCTGTCTGGTCCCAGTACAGAAAATATAGATAACACTTAGATAACACTTAATCCAGTTAAATGGAACAAGATGAATGGGGACAGCTATTTTCCAAAAGGAAGTACAGGAGCACAGGTGGTTGCAGAGATGAGTCAAGTAGTCTCGTTCCCCAGCTACTGGGATGTGTGTTGGGACATTTAGAAGCCTGATTTGGTCCTCATTGAAAGGAAAGCAGAAAACCAGTCATCCTCTGGTTTTTGATAACTAGGATGTGCTCAATCTCTTAGTTACTCTGTTTTTTCCTTCATTTAACTGCTCCACCACCAGCTAAAGTCACAAGTGTGGGCGTCTGCTAAAGGGTACAAGGCTTTGTCAGGCTTTTTCCTCCACCTTCTGCCCATGAAATGAACTAATGAAATATGAGGTCCTGCTCATCCAGACACCTCAAAGCCTGACATGGAGTAGGCCAGCCTGATGAAGATGTTTGAGGACAGACTGACACCCGCTGAGACACCAAATGCCACGGCCACTGCTGACAGATGCCTTCAGACCCCCCATTTTCAGCCAGTCCTTACATTTCAGATTTAATCAGGCTTTTCACACCGCTCAAACATGTCTGGGGAAAGGAGCTGCAGAGATGCACAAGGAGCCCCCATGAGACAGGTTTTGAACAAAGCTGGTGGGAGAGTGTTCTTCCATTTGTGAAAGGCTTTGCTGGATGGACACTGGGTACTGACAACTGCCTTCCCCTTTTGGTAGACAACAGAAGTCACAAAAAGCATGAGCTGCAGGTTCAGGTTTGCCCCACACCTCTGCAATGCCAACAGCAGGTCACAGAGGCAAGCACAGCCCCAGGGCCACCAAGGGAGGAAATAACACTTTGCATTTCCTTACCACAGTTGTGCAAAGGTGGGAAATCTCCCTTTACCATTGCACAGATGACAAAAACCAAGGGTTTTAGAAGCCAGATGAAGTGTTCCACCTCTGAACATTAACAGAGGCTTGTTTAAGGATCTTTAAAATGTTTTCTTTCAATCTGGTTCAATCCAACTTTTCTTTAGCATCACACCTGGGCCTCTGAGTCACAGCGAGCTCCAGAGGCTGGCAGTTCTTTCCCTCTCCAAAAAGCGCACACACACACACACACAGAGACACAAAACAAACAACAAACCAGTAACAGATGTTTGCATGGTCTCAGGCGTAGCATAGCATAAAAAATGACACTGCCACGGTCCTTGGAGGTAGGTTAATATTTAGTTTGGCTAACAGTTTCTTCAGACTCCCAGGGCAAGAGTAACCTTAGGGGAAATGCCTCCGTATTTTTGAACCCTGGAGCACCCCATCCCACCAGCAGCAGCCTGCAGATGCCACTGGAGCTGATGCAGAAAGGTTGCAGCTTTCCTTTCTTCTCCTGTAGCACTGTTGGTAAGACTTCTAACTCTTACCCCTACCCAGAAGAAGCTGCATTATCTCTATATTTAGCTGGATCACCTAGGTGGGTATTAATACATAGACATGTGCCCAACTCCTGCCTCTGCTGTGGCTCACCAACTTAGGGGAGCTGTTAGTGACCCTCAGCTGGTTTTGTAAAACTACAGTTAACATGGACTGTCACAGGCTCAGACTGTGGAGGAACTGTGTCTCTCTTCTTTTCCTAAGGTCAGATTCCCTTCCAGTCCCCATGGTCACCGGTGACAGACATCCCTCTGGGTATCCATTGTCTTTTTGCCATGAAAAGCACCATTTGACCCACAGGCAGACTTGCATCTCTCCTCCTTGCAGAGGGTTGTTTTCTGGTGGGGGTGACAGGAGACAGGCACCCTACTCAATCCATCTGGAACCCTGCACAGGGATAAGGAACACCAGTAGATTTTCCGTGCTGCTCTTCTGAGACAGGTTGTACCAAAGCAGACTCGGGGAGAGTTGAGCAAGACGTTCAACCTTCTCCACATCCTCCTGTGGACCTGTTCTGGGTTTCCCCTCACCTCTCCTTGTGGTTCAGAAACAGAAGAAGCTGGTGAGAAGACCCCACTCCACACAGGTCTTTGGACTTCAAAAATAGAAATATAGTTGAATTTTGTGAAAACAAATAACACAGAACTGCATTTTGCTACTGCCCTTCACTGGTTTGAGAGTGGCCAGAATGTTTTCACACCATTTTTAACCAAACAGCCTCTCCACAGCCTCTCACTGGGATGTATAAATTTTTGAACTGGACAGCAAATCTGAATTTCTAGGTGCACAATAGTCTCCTTTGTCCAGACATTATGATGGAAAGTTTCATTCTGCTTAAACATGCATAAATAAGACCCAAACGATGTGTCATATTTTAACACATTTCAGCGGAAACACTAATTCTGACTTGTCCCCAAACCAACTAAACTTACCTGGAGCGAACTCCTAAGTGGTTTGCAACTTGTAATCACCTTGAATGTCTGTTATCACTTTGTGGTAGACTTGCCTTTTAATGCCTCCTGTTGCCATCCCAGTTCCTCTCTCTGTGTCTAACCTACAGAGATGATTAAGACGAAACTGCTGGCAATACCCTCCCTGCCTTTTTGTAAGGAACATCCTTCTTTCTACTAACATTTTGCTTCTTCCTTCCAGAGAGAACCTTTTGAGCAGCCTAGGGAGCAAGGGAGTTTGTTTTGATAATGGACTGAAAACCCTTTTTTCGGTAGTTACTGCTGAAGTGGGAGCATTTCCCACTTGAGATCTGCAAGTTGAAAATGACAAGGAGGAAGAAGGACAGATAGACATAAAAAACATAGGACAGCAAGAAAGGCAAGATTTTTGACATGTTTATTGAGAGGAAGCTCCCAAAAATGATGAGGAAATTACTGTCCTCCTCAATAGCATCAAATTGCCCCAAAGGACGGATTCACCTTACACGGCTTAGACATCAGGACGTAAGTGCCCGTGCTCGTTCCAGTTATCCCAGCAAAACACAAGCCTCTGGAAGGTCATTCACTTCATTTCAACACAAATCAGCCTTTGGAGGTCCTTATTTCCCTTCACTGACTCTAAAGGGATCCATGGAGGACTTGCTGTAGCACAGACATCTGACTCGGAGATGTCAGGAGAAGGCAGGCAAATCCTAACCCACAGCTCTGCATCATCAGCTATATGTAAAAGCTACCATGAAAATGCATTTGTGATTAATCACATATCCTTACAAGTTGTGAAATTCCATGTAATAGTTCCCTTATGAACCATAACACACACTTCCTGTCAGCTTAATGTTTTCTGTAAAGGTGCGCAGCAACAATTGCTCCAGAAGAGCTCAGTGGTTTGGACCAAGTTACAGTTTCTAAGGGAATCATAACTTTGCCTTGATTTGAATGCAATTAAATTCTCTGCCATAATAGCAGCATAATGACAAGAATACTTTTTCTTTATTTCCTCATCTTGGAAATTAAAAGGGAATAACACATATTGGGGCAGAAGGAAAGAGACCTCCTATTCCACACAGACAGCAGCATTCTCAAGTCGCGGTGTTCTCCCTTCAGGTATGAAAAGGGATGCAGGAAAACCAATTATATATTTCTTTTTAATGCCCACTTCCAGTGCATGAAAAGCAGGAAGTTGTGCCAGCAGTTAGAACGTGGACTCCTAGCCATGGCTTCTAGCTTTTCTTCTCAGCCCACTCTGGACTTTAGGCTACTTATGGAATCCCTGTTTGCCTGCCTGAGATGTTGAGACCTGAGACTTGATCTGATAAAAGCTGTGTACAGGTTTAAGTTTGCACATGGCACACCATCCCTTACTGTGATGCTGATAAATGCCCTGGGTAGAGCACAAATAATGACTTCACCCATGCCAGTTCTACTGCTCAAAGCCATCCTTCAACTAGTTATGAACTTAGAACGTTGTTTGTCGGGGTTTTGTTTGTTTGGGGGTTTTTTTTGTGCATAAAATAATGAAAAAAATCCCCAAATTCTTAATTACTGTTATAGTCACCAGTTTTCGCTTTATGTTCTTGCAAGCAGTGCTTTTATGGGCCCCTGAAAGACTGATTTACATAAAATTTAACAGTGTTTATCTCCTAATGTAGGAGATACAGTTGAGATCTTATCACAACAAGTAAACTGCTGTTATTGTATCCTGGCACCCTGCCAAGGAACCATTACATGGCCACTCTTATCTCCTATCACACCAACCCAACCCTTCCCCAAATAACCAGACAGCAAAGTGGGACATCCCTGTGTGAAGGATGGCTTCCAAATAACCCTTCCCATTAGAGCCAAGGCCTTAGCAGGGTCCCTTGAGGCATTTGCCACAGGAGCACATCCACATGGATGTGGTCTGTGGTCACCAGCAGCCTGTAGGGGTTGGTAGTGCAGAGCCCAAAGTAGTGCTGCACAGAGGGTCTCTGGGTGGGACACATTCTGTTTCTGTCACTTAAAACTCTAACTTAAAACTAGGCTTTAACTTAAAACTGTGTGTACTCCTGATGGGAGTGGTTCTGTGCTTTGCAAGCACCTCTGCCAGAGAAGAAATCACCAGTGAGCAGTGTCCCTCCCAAAAGGAGGTTGCCCACCTTTCTCCAGGAGGAGGTAAAACTGCTCACACAAGTGTTCTCTGTAAAATTTAGTGTCAGAAGGAGCTGTGTTAAAGCATAAGAGGCTTAAAGGGAAAGTCCTGCAAGCCTACCTGGTGCTGAGAAACAAATGTGCAGCGTAGAAGAAAATGTTCTTGGCTTTTTCGGTGCTAACTCAGTAACAAGCATAACTCAGCCTGTGCTTTGGATCCAATTCTGCACCTTGAAAGCCAGAGGGGCCTTCTGCTGGTGACCTGAACAGGACCACAGCACCCAATCCTCACGTGCCACTCCTTCCCTGGATTTTCAGACCATATATTGCCTGTTTAGAGAGGTGGCATAACAAAGCAGGGAGGGGTTCTGGCAAAATGGACCTTCAAGCACACAAATAAAAGTCCATCTTGGGAGCTGGATTTGATGATCCTTGTGGGCCCCTTCCAACTCAGGGTGTTGTATGATTCTGTGATCCTGTGATCTTCGCTGATTTATCTCATTACAGCACAGGCACATGGCCTATGATTCCAGTCCCAGCACGAAGCATACTTCAGGCTAAAACCCCAGTGTACTAACTTTGGCAATATCTGTGCTGCATCCAAACGTTGAACAGTTGACAATTAAAGCTCCTGCTTATTCTTTCCTCTCTCAGCCCTTGCCTGAAATTAACAGACAGCTTTGCTAAACTGTTCATCTGGAATTAGGACCTCAGGATTGGATGCTCTGCCACGGACCTTTTCTTTTTGTTTATACAGCTTCCAAAATGTGGGTGGCTTATTGGAGGGCTTATCTACCTATTTTGTCTTATCTTCCCTAATTGCAAGCTCAGGTATAAAGACAGTAATTGAATCTGCAGAGTAAATAAACAAACACTGCACATAGAACTGGGATCAGTAAAGATTGCCCAAAAATTCCCCGGTGTATCTGTAGGTTTCTCCTACAGCTGGGCTTGCTTTGTGTCCCGGGGTTTTAATGTAGAGGCCCTGTTCTGTGATGATGAAGTTGTGAAACAGAAAACTCTGGAGAATTATGCAGTGTTAAGTGACACAGAATAATCTTTGACTCTTTTAAAATATTTCATTCTCCTTTTTGCCCTCTGAACAGGTGTAGTGCTGAGGTGAATGGGAGCAGTTCATACTTCCAAGGGCATTGTTTATTCCGAGATAATTATTTATTGGTTTAAATGCATTCTCTCTTATATGCCCAGAATTTGCAGTCCATGTTTTTCTTTATTGCAGATTAACATCCATTTCCATTTTAATAACGACAGTGAATGCAACTAGCAGGGCCAGACTGTGCAAAACAAACATCCACTAATTTGTAGTCGTTTAAATATGTAAAGCTAGTCTTTGATGTTAACAAACCATTAAAAAGGAGCTGGGAAGTTCACACGTCTGTTCCTGTGTCGCCTGTCAAGCAGCAGAACAGCTCAAAGAGCAGCTTGTTGGTTTGCAGCATCAAACACACAACAATTTTGGCATCCTGTAAAAAATGTTGATACCTGACATCTTCAGATTTTATAGGACATGGAAAATCCATGGGAGGAAACTGCATTTGCAGGGCTCAAGCCTTTCTGTGCCCTCTCTTCTTTCTCCAGCAGCACCAGCAACGGGGTCCACATGAGCCTGACTCCAGATCTCCAGCAGTCCGTGGGGATGGAGGAATGGCTTCATCACCCTGCCAGTCAGAATCTACACACAGTGACCATATTTTTGAACCCTGGGGATTGTGTTTACAAAAAATCTTTGAATAACAGCACAGTTAGGAAATAGTTCAATGTTTTGGGACTACAGTCCTTAAAGGGAAAATGAATTTGTCATTGTGGGGTTTACTTCAGCCAGGATCAAGGTGATAACAATTAATCAAAATCCTTAAACTGTTCCTGGCAGCAGCTTGTGCAGCATTTTAGTTCTTCTGAACTCCTGTTAATTGGGAAAAATGTGCAGCAATTTCACCTATTTTTCTATAAGCTGAGCCTTGACTGCTCTCATTTCTCCCATTCTGAAGTGAAGAGCTTCACTAAAGTATCAGGAAATCATCAGTGCCTTTCAGAAAATAAAACAGGGTAACTTAGGCATTTGAAACAGTTTTCAGCTTGAAACATAGTTGTGCTGATAGCAGCTACCTGATTCAAGTAATGGTCTATTTTTTACCCATAGCAAGTAGGACACAGGTACAATACAAATACTTTTGGCATAGACAGGTGAACTGCATTCCCATTTTTAGGGGAAGACAGACAGATCCTCATTAGCATTGCTGTATTGATATAACTGAGGCAACATGCAAGGTATGCAAACACTGATTACACTGCAGTACTGTGACAAAAGCCAATTTTTTCCCCCAAAAATAGGCCAAATTGGTGTTTCTGCACCACTGTTTTATCTGCTATCTTAAGAGGCCTGCTCTTTTCTTTTGGCACAGAGGTGGAGCTGCTTTCAAAAGAAAACAACCAGGTACAAGACACTGAGTTTCCCTACTCAATTATATCCTCATCTTTCCTCTTTCCAAGAGTTTTGAGGGGCTTATTGTTACAAAAAGAACGATAATTTTGTCTTTGCAAATATTTGCCTCTGGCTACTTTAGTCCATGACTCTCCCAGATCCAAGTCAATCCATTTCTGCAGCAGCAGGAGAACTGAAGCAGGAAAGCCAATTTCTATTCTCATGTACAAAAAAGTCAGGATGAAATCTGTCCTCTTCTTGCAGGAACAACCCCCAGCACTTGGTTTTGATATTAAGCCTATAATTTATTCTTGGGTAATGAACTAATACCTGGTTTGAGCATCACTAGGCAGGGACAGAGCACCAGGCACAGTTGATTGGCACTACTTTTAGTACCAAATATGTCCTAGATATCAGAAATTGTTTACACTGTTTATAATTTTTCAGCTTCTAAAAATAACTCTTCAGTATGCACTGTCTCATCTCAGAAATGAGTAAAACAAACAACAGAAATCAGGGAAACAGCTATTTTCTGCTTTTAGACATACCATTGATTACATGAGAGTGGCAGACAAAGACTCCATCATCAAATTTGTGCAAAAGGAAATGGATTTTCATGTAAATAATTATTATGCACGTTAACTGCACACATCACAAGGAAAACATCAGGGAGGTTTGTTTGTGGAGGCTAAACAAAATATGTTTGCTTCGTGCTGTTCTTTTATGGTCATTTTTATTGGAAGCACAGTTTACAGAGACATAGCAATCATATATGTTTCACTGTAAAAGCACCACATTTCTCTAGAAACAGTATCAGGCTCTCTGCAAAAAAAACAAAGTCGGCCAAACTTCATAGTTATCAACCTAGAGTTGAAAATATTCCCTCTTTTGGAATGTCTTGATGTAGTTGATGTGCACCTTTCTGGTAGTGATTTCCAGTGCAGTGAAAAATAATTAATTGCTAGAAAGTTGAAGGTAGAAATGACTTCAAATGAGATCTTGCCAAGGATTTGGCAAACAAATTTATTTATTTCAACATTTTCATCATGGTGAAGGAAAAATGTCCTTAGATGAAAACTTATCTGCCTGGATTATTGGATGATACTAAAACTGTAAGTGATGAAAAGGATGTAGGCTTGCTGGAGTCTTTCTAGTTCACATGGTAGCATTTCTTGGCAGGAACAGTCTGAGACAGCTTTTATAACCCAATCTTCAAAGAGGCCTCACCTCCATCTCCAGTTTTTCAGCTGTTTTCATGAAAAACTCTGCCTCTGCAAACAGAAAAACACTGGTTTCCAATGAAAATTTGGGTGCATGGTGCCATAGAGATGATAGGCATTGCATTCCTGGGAAAATAACTTCCATGCCAAGGAGGAGAAGCACTCTGCTGTTCCCCTGCTGAGTGGGACAAGGACACCAAAGGCACGGGGGCCTGGGTTTGAGATCTGCATAAATATCTCAAAGGCAGATGCCAAGAGGATGGTGCCAGACTCTTTTCAGTGGTGCCCAGTGACAGGACGAGGAGCAATGGACAAAAACTAAAACACAAGAAGTTTAACAGCATGGAACCATGGAATATCCAGAGTTGGAAGGACCCACATGGTCATCAAGTCCAGCCCTGGCCCTGCACAGACACCCCAACAATCCCACCCTGGGCATCCCTGGGAGCGGTGTCCAAACGCTCCTGGAGCTCTGGCAGCCTCGGGGCCGTGCCCATTCCCTGGGGAGCCTGGGCAGTGCCCCAGCACTCTCTGGGGGAAGAACCTTTCCCTGATCTCCAGCCTGACCCTCCCCTGACACAGCTCCAGCCATTCCCTGGGTCCCGTTCCTGGTCACAGAGACCAGAGATTGGAGCTGCTCCTCCACTTCCATGGGGAAGAACTTCTTTCCGTGGAGGGAGGCAGAGCCCTAGAACAGCTGCCCAGGGACGGCGTGCAATCTCCAACTCTGAAACATCCCAAACCCACCTGAAAGTGTCCCTCTGTCACCTGCTCTGGGTGACCCTGCCTTGGTGAGGGGTTGGACTGGATCATCTCCAGAGGTCCCCCCTAACGCCATCGATTCCATGAGTCTGTATTTGTGCATCTGTGACCTCACCAGGCGCCTGGTGCTTTCCCGCTCATCGCCTCTGCCCTGCAGCACCGGGCTCCGTGTGCGGGATGGGAGGTGCCGAGATGCCGGTACCCCCGGGGTCCGTGTGCGGGATGAGGGGTGCCCGTACCCCCGGGGTCCGTGTGCGGGATGGGAGGCGCCCGTACCCCCGGGGTCCGTGTGCG